>LPNX010495156.1:28019-40884 GCA_001517045.1 Pseudotsuga menziesii | reverse complement strand
CTCCCTCTCTCTCTCTCCCCCTGTCCCTCTCCCCCCCTCTCTCTTTCTCTCTCCCACCCTCTCTCCCTCTCTCTCTCCTTCTTCCTCTCTTTCTCTCTCCCACCTCTTCTCCTCGCCCCCCTCTCTCTCCCCTACCTCTTCATCCCTCTACCTCCCTCTCGCTCTTTCTCTCCCTCTCTTTCTCTCTATCTCTCCCCGTCCCTCTTTCTCTCCCTCTCTATCTCTCTATCTTCACCCTCTCTCTCTCTCTCTCTCTCTCTCTCTCTCTATGTCACCCTCTCTCGCTCCCTCTCCCCCTCTCTCGCTCCCTCTCTCTCTCTTGGGCGTGCTCTCCATTCCCCACCCCCCTCTCTCTCTATCTCCCACACTCTCTCTCCTTCTCATTCTATATTTAGAATTTATCATTTTTAACAATCATAAAATTTAATTTATGTATACTATACTAAATAACTAAATAATATTAAAAAAATAAAATAAATAAAAGATGAAAGCAAATCCAAAAAACCTTAAGGAGGACCTTGAAAAAGACCACAAAAATCCCTTTCTATTGCAAAAGTTGTATTTAAATAATACTTAAAATTATAATACATATAAAATAAATGTAGAAATGAGATTAGCTTAAATATTGAATACTGCAATTAAAAATACTATATATATAATGAATTTCAATCATAAATAAAATTACAAATAAAATATGCATTAAAAATGAGATTTATATAAATATTGAAAAATATATATGAAATTCAAAATTAATATGAAATAATTAATACTTAAACAAATAATCATAATAAAACATACATCAATAAAATTTGATTTGATTTAAAAACATAATGACTTAAAATTTAAATCAAGTAAAATAAAAACAAATTAATGTGAGAAATTTTCCAAAAGACCGCCAATAAAATCAGTGTAAAAAGATATATAACCATTTCCAAATTATACCCCTTAGGTAGAAAGATATATAACTTAATTTTGAAAATATATTTCTTATTTGAGAGGAGTCAAATTTTTTTGGGATTTCATTTTCTTGATTTTGTATTTAACAGGAGACAAAACAATGATAAACTGTCTGCAGATTCACATATAATGGATAACTATACAAAACAAATTGTCTGATTTTTTATTTGACAGGAGACAAAACAATGATAATCTAAGGCCGATTCACAAATAATTTGATTACTAAACAAAACAAACTGTGATAAACTGTCTGCTAATTTTATGGGAATCGCACAAAATTGGGTAGTAATTAAAATACAGCATTCGTGAGGATTTTGAGAAGGGATGAGGATTACATGATCTCGATGAAACCAGGTTGTACAAATAAATGAGCATTACATGATCTCGATGAAACCAGGTTATCCAAATAAATGAGCATTACATGATATATAATTAATCTATATACTATAGACAGACCCACCAGGTATCCATGCGTCCATCTTAAATTCATAACACTCCGTATTATGACTTTGCATAACATAGGTAATCGATAAGAAAGCAAAACAAACCGTGATAAAATGGGACTGACACTAAATGGGTAGTAATTCAAATAAGCAAGGCCCATTCGTGAGGATTTTGAGAAGGGCTGAGGATTACATGATCTGGATGAAGCCAGGTTGTACAAATAAATGAGCACTACATGGTATATAATTATTGTATAGACAGACCCAACAAGTATCTATGAGTCCGACAGACCCAACAAGTATCTATGAGTCCCTCTTAAATCCATAATACTCAATACTATGGCTATGCATAACACCCAATATTATGACTTTGAAGATTATGTTAAATTGAAAAAAAAATTAAAAAAATGTTTTAATAATAATTGAGTGTAGAGAAAATGATAGTGCCCTGGAAATACAATCTTGAAATGATAGTTACCTAGAAATACCTTTGCTTTTAAAGAGCCCAATGTCTAAACCAAAGCTTTTTACACTGCACATAGCTGATACATTAAAGATACAAATGCAACAATACTAACAGCTTATTTTAATAGACCATACAAGCATGCTAACAGATTATTTTAATAAACCATAAACTATGTATATGTTGTCCATGGCCCTTTCGGTTCCACCCATTGCACATTATCCATGGCTTTAAGGTTTAACCAAGACACCAAATATCATTTTATTTCCTGAAAATCCAGAAACAAATATTAAATAAATTAAAAAATAATAACAATGCAGAGCAACCAAAAAACACAAATAAGAAAAATACATACAGAACAAAACACAAATCGGTGTAACTCAACTCACCTGAACAATCCATCAACCTTTCTGCTCTGCTATGCACCAACGGTCTATTCGATTCTGCCCAATTTGACTGCAAAAAGAATTATGAGTATACAAAATGAAGGAACATCTGCACAAAAGTAGTTGGGATGGATACCTTTCTATGTACACGACTGAAAGGGACTAAACGCTCCAGAGAATACTTTCCACCAACGAGACCACCTCTGCTACACATTCCCTCCCTTTGTCATCACCAACGAGAATGCCTGGCCATCTCAATACTTCAGAGAATTCCCATCTCGAGTCAGCTTTCCAGCAACGAGACCACCTCTTCTCTACGCTTAGTGAATTCCCAGAGAATGCTCAAACGCTCAAGAGAATGCTCAACGCTTCAGAATCAGCTTTCCATCAACGAGACCACCTCTTCTCTACTTTCCCTCAGACGGTTGTGATATTTAATGATACAATTGTTGGCTGCGCTTTTTTAATGCACTTTATCCAATATCTTCGTTTTTTTTAAAAGATTGTTTTTGGCTAAATGTTTTTTTAAAGAAAAACCAAAACGATTTTTGCAATTTACTTTTTTTTCTTCTTAAAACTGTGAAAGGAAACTTTATAGCCGTTAAAGCAAAAAGCAAAAAGATAGGAAACTAATGTGAAATACAACAGCAAAAGATATAAAAGGAGACGACAAGTTCAGTATTGAGAAAAGGAGTGAATTTATGAGCTATGGATATAAAATCGAATGGTGAATTCAGTTCTTTTTTAGTTTTTTTGTATTGGAGATGGAAGGGTGAATTCAGTTTTCTTTTAGTTATTTTGTATTTGGGTTCAGTTTTACTATGTAATGAATTTTTGTAAGAAGGGTGAAACAAAGCAGCCCAGGCGAAAGTGAAGGAAAACTGCAACGATGTGAAGAACATATAAGGATGCATTATTTTATCTTTTCTTCTGTGTGGTTTGTTTTCAGTCTTGATTTTCACTTTGGATTCAAGCATACCTTGGTCCTTTAAGAAGATATAAGGACCTGGACTCATCAAATTATACACCCCATCTCTCTCATTTTTACATACTAACCCTTTCATTTTAGGCAGATATCCTTGCTGGTTTCTAAGGGAGCGATTTTTGGTGTGTGAAGTGATTCAATCCTGAATGTATAATTTTATTTTTTTTATATTTTTTTTATTGTATTCTGTAAATGATGTTTGAGAGTTTACTCAGTAATTTGTCTGTGACTGTGTATGAATTGGTTTTGTAGGGAAAGACAGAGTAGTCGAGCGATAGCAGACAAGGATAGTGCTAAATCACAATATTGAAGCAGTTGTAGAATTATAAACATCAACCCTCCTTTCTCATACTTCGATGAACAGTTTGACTTAGTAATTCCCTTCTTTAATTGTGATTTATATTTTTATTTGCAAGTGTAACTTAGTGGAATCTCACTTGCATAACATATCCGAACTATATGTGCTGGGAACACAACATCCCATAGTTGTCAGTTGCTGAGGGATTCGATTGAGACACAACATGTCAAAAACCATAAACAAAATAAGCGATTTTACAATATTACTTGGTTATGTGAATTTGATGAATGGCTGTGATTTAAGTACCCTTACTTGGTTCTGTAAATTTGTTGAATGTCAGTGATTCAAGTATATTGTTATTTTTAGAAGCCTTTGAAGTAATAAGCATCTGGTTAGATTGAGAAGCTTTTAATTTAATATAAAATTTAATATTCAAAACGTGTCTTGATTTTACTGTTTTTTCTAAAGTGTGATTGGATTTAGAAACCTTTTCATTAAAATCCAAGCTCTATGTTGTTTTCATTTCACTATTTTCCTTTTACAATTATATTTTAGCCATTAGCCATTGTTATAGTAGTCAAAGTCCTCAGTAAATCAACAAACAGGAATAGTAAGTACAAGTAATCACCAGAAACCACAGATTAGAAATTCAAGATCAAAAACCGCAAAGTAGAAATGTTGATACCTCGTGTGTCCATGTCCAAACTCACCAACAACTAATCATTCCATCATGGCAAGTTCTCGTCCTCCTGCCCAATGACGAAATCGTCAACAGCATTACCATCATCCTGCTCCTCCTTAAGAGTTTTTCACGGGAATCCTTTACTAACCTGTACCCGGAATTTTACACATCGCTCTAATCGTTTACTAAATTTCCTTCCTTGAATACAGAGCAAACAAAAAAGCAAAAATAGATGACAAAAAGAGAAGATCAAAACACCAATTGGTGTAACTCAACTCCATCAACCTTTTTGCTCTGCTATGCGCCAATGCTTTGTTCCAAGTTTTTGACTCAACCCTCAAGAGAATGCTTTCCACCAACAAGACCACCTCTGCTCTTTATTCCCTCCTTCTGCATCACATTCAATTATCTCAATGTGTCACTAGAGAATGCTCATCTTGTTAGCTTTACAGCAACGAGACCACCTCTTCTCTACTTTCCCTCAGACGGTCGCCTCAGCTGCATTTTTTGGCCACTACGGTGTATATAGCGGTTGAGTGCATTAAGTCTTTTCAATGGACGTGCTTTAATGCACGTTTCCCAATACTTTATAGTCTGTTTTTTTAAACGAGGTTCATTTTAATAATATAAAAAACTGAGTTGGCCTAGTATGAAATGGGAAAGTGGGTCATATGAATTATATCTACACATAAATTCATTAATATATTAAAATTGATATAGAAAATTATAGCTTAAAACAACAACTTTAAATCAATATCATTTTTATTTCATATGACTGTTAACCATTGAAACTCATAGCCATTATATATATAAGTTACCATTATTCTTTATAACTCTTAACCAGTAATACCTCTGGACTATATCACACAATCTTTAACATCTGTTAGTCTTGACATTTTCATATTAAAAACTACAAACTCTAAGTCTTGACATTTTCTAAGTCTTGACATTTTCAAATTAAAAACTACAAACTCTAAACCCTTATTTTTAACCATTGTATAACCTAATTCTTATAATGGATTATCCCGTGAGCCCTCATAGTTAAATTATATAACTTCTTAACCATAAATCGCCTCCAATCCTCAACCCATATTTTATTTATAATCTCAATCAAATATATATGTTGTTTGGAACTATACCAGCGTAGATCCAAATCCTAGGCTCTATCAAGCGCCGAGATGGATCAAATCTCTCCAGGCGCAAACCTCTTCTTAGGTATCCATTGATTTGATTCAAACAAAAAGACACATTTTTTATTATTATTTAAGGTCCACATATAATATTTTTATTATTAATACTTAATATTATTTATGGCTGACATATACTATTTTTTATTATTTTTTATTTTTTATGAACAAACATTGCATAATTTCCCCACACATGGTTTTAAAACCATATGCAAGGCCCTCCTACAATCGTGGTTTATTTAGGAGGCCTTGCACATGGTATTAAAACCATTTGCAAGGCCCTCCAAAACCATGTACAATAAAACCATGAGTTGTTTAGGAGGCCTTGCACATGGTTTAAAAACCATTTGCAAGGCCCTCCTACAATCGTGGGTTATTTAGGAGGCCCTGCACATGGTATTAAAACCATGGTATTAAAACCATTTTCAACGCCCTCCAAAACTATGTACAATAAAACCATGAGTTGTTTAGGAGGCCTTGCACATGGTATTAAAACCATTTGCAAGGCCCTCCAAAACCATGTACAATAAAACCATGAGTTGTTTAGGAGGCCTTGCACATGGTTTAAAAACCATTTAAAACCATTTGCAAGGCCCTCCAAAACTATGTACAATAAAACCATGAGTTGTTTAGGAGGCCTTGCACATGGTTTAAAAACCATGTGCAAAGCCACCTAAACCATGTATAATAAAACCATGGGTTGTTTAGAATGCTTTGTACATGGTTTTAAAACCATGTGCAAGGCCAACATTGTTTTGCGGATAATTCAATTTTGTGTTTTTTCTTGACCCACATATTTTTTTTACGGATAATTAAATTTTTACTTTTCTATTGTTTTGTTAGGTAGGAAGATTACAACATCTCCCCCATATTAGATTGTTTTTTTTTTGGATAATTCAATTTTGTGTTTTTTTCTTGACTCACATATTTTTTTTATGGATAATTAAATTTTTACTCTTTTATTGTTTTGTTAGGTAGGAAGAATCTTACAACATCTCCCCCATATTAGATTGTTTTTGTGTCGGACATTTATTTTGGCCTATTAGAAAATTTATTTTTTATTAATAAAAATAATTTTAAGAATGTGATATTTTTTTTATTTCGTGTTACAAAATCTCTCCCATAATATTCACTTTCACTATTATTTTTTGCTGACATGTTAGTAACGTTACATCACATGACAAGATCTCCCCCATAATATTCACTTTCACTATTATTTTTTGCTGACATGTTACATCACGTTACATCACGTGACAAGATCTCCCCCATACTGGGCTGTAGAGCGCCTCTCGGCGCAAAAATTAATAATATCCTATAGTTAGAGAAATATTTGAGACCGTCATCACAACGATGATTTAAAAAAAAATTGAAGACTTGTAAAAGAATAAAGAAAGTCCAAACAAATTTTGATAAGAAGGGCTTGGAAACATTAAAATCATTTGACTTTTAGTATTGTATGAAGTTCCGCTGCACATCTAAGCTATAAAAATATTTAGTGATATGTGGGACATGTTGAATTCCTCAAACAAAACCTCCATTGTGACCATAATACTCTATTTGAGAGATAAAGTATACAACAAGAGAATGGGTGAAGAATGCAATATAATATATTTTCAGTAAACATTATGGAGAGCAACTGTCTATAGGGTGGAACCTTTACAGCTTGTGACAAGCACCCAAAGTTGTCTTCCTAAAGAAGTTGCCACAAATTCTTCAATTCCAAGTGAATAGCTTAGAGAAGAAATGTTATAGAAATAATATTACAGAAATAACAACATTAAATTCTACTCACAAAAATTTCAAACCTAAATCAACAATGTGTTTTGAAACAATTCATACAAGAATAAAAAACCTAAATCAACTATGTGTTTTGAAACAATTCATACAAGAATCGAAGTTTTAAAATAGCCCATGCCTGTGTGTGTAAGGAGCATTTGGGTTTGTACAATGAAATGTGTAAAACAAATTTAATGACATTGTTAATTAACAATGGAAATATGTTTTAAAGCAATTTCTTTCATAATATAAGTCTCATCTTAATCACTAATTAATTGATTTTCATATTTGCTTAGCTTGATAAAAAAACATGATAATTATGCCAAATTGAGACAACGATTGTGTGGTTTTGAATTTCCTCTATAGATTTTATGATTGTTTGGTTGTATGAACATAATGCTATAATAAGAATAATCGTTTATAAACATAGATAACTCTGCATGCTATCACTAGTATCTGACATACATAATGTTGGTTGTGTTACATGTTCTTAGTGCCTTACCATGAATACTTTCTATCATAGGCATGAATTGTCATAATGATTACACACATGGATTCATACACATTGGATTCTATCATGTCACTCATACTTGTTGCTCATAGTTACAAGCCTACCTAGTACTTAGACTTGTTTTCATCAAAATATCCAGACATGGATTTGTTGAAGTTGATGTTGCCAACTGATTTTCCATGTGTTCATATGGTTATGAATGAATAACTAAAACCTCGGTTCCCCAATGTCGAGAGGGATGGGTGATCTTTTGTCGGTGCTAGTAACATGGACAATGATGTAGAATTATGTAGAAAATGGCATAGAACACATGGGTATAGGAAAGGGAAGACTTATTTCCATTCATTTATCAAGAAGTATAACAATTTGGTTTGTATTAGTCTCAAGGTTTGACAATTTGGTTTATCTGAATGTGAAGTTTTGATCCCATGGAATCACACTATGAAATAAAAATAATCAACACAAAATATTATCTGTTGTTGGTATGTTAAGAGCGATGATCTTGGAATGTATGACCTTGGGAAAAGCGATAAATTACACTATTTACTTTAGCAACACATATTTCAATAAATTTGGAAGTATTCAATTACAAGGATTACATCCACACTGAGGTTTTTTGTAAATCATTAAATATATATTATATTAAATCTAGAAAAATTATCGCAAAGAACTATTCCATTAAATTTGGAAGAATTAATCGAGTGAACTATTTCCTCAATTAACATTTTTTAATTAGTTCATGTAAAAATATATTATTCAAGCATTCAAAAGGAAATATTAAATATCAATTATAACTAGATAGGTAGGACATAAATCATGATGAATCTATGAGTATCACTATTTTTTTAAATGTTCATATCTTTGAGACATTGAGATATATTATATAGAAATAATCCAATGAAGTTGCACACATAATTGCATACTTAATATTGCAAGAGGTACTTTATCTATATTTGAGGTGACCAAAGTAGTAGAAATATTTATACAATCAAATTATGTTATATAGGAAAATACGATAGCACAAATGGAAGATAAAACATGAGAATTTCATCGGCATTGAGTTATCTGTAAATCACTATTTTAAGTTAAGATCAGATAACATAAAATACTTTTAGCAATGTCTTGAAACCAACTAGTGACCATGAACATGACATCAAACATGGGACTGCTAGCTACAATAGTATCAATACACAATAGGAGTGTTAAAGCAAATGTTATAAGAAATCAAAAGGATCTAACGCCATATCGGTAATAATGTTTGATAACCAACTATGATATTATAGTTGTAGATAATAGACCAAACTCAACATTTGAATTTGATACCTAACGACTCCATGTCCCCCCTTCCCACATCCTCAAGGTGTGGTGTTGATGATCAAACTATGGTGTTGCAAGGATCTCATAAGTGGGAAGGTGCCTCATTTGCATTGTCTAATTTGAAAAATTTCTACTAGAGGCTGAGTAAGAAGTTTTTGTGTTAAATTCCATACCTCTTATTGCCTTAAATAGGAAACATAAGGGAGAAAACTATCATTGAATACTAGTGGAGGTTGTTGGTTGTGGAGCCTGATCTTCAAGATCCAAATATGTTATTGTTTAGCTGTGTTTGTACCCCAGGTTTACTGTACACTCATCCCAGCTGGGGGGTGTGGAGGCCAGCGGGCCTCCGGTGGAGGTTTGAGAGTGAAGCCCCTGAAGGAAATTTTTTGGGATGTTTGTTGGCCAACAGTTTGCAGACCCATGGTATTGGATGACATGTAGTATTTTCCCATCACATTTCCCATATAAAAGGAATGCATTGCAATATGACTGTGTATTGTATTGTAGCATTGTAAAAAATCTCTGTGATTGTGTGAGAGAGACTGTGAGAATGTGAACATGAAGTGCAATGGGGTTTGCTGCAGGTTGTATCCCTTCATTTTATTGGACGATATAATAAAAGGACTACCATTTTCTGTGTGGATATAACCCATCTTGGGTGAACCACGTTATATCCATATCTCTCGTGTAATGTCTTTAATTTGTTTTCATCTTGTTTACTTATTTAAATGTATAATTTCTATTGCTCCGCGATCCTACTTTTCTAACAGAGGTGGTCTAAGAAATAAAGGTATGAGCATAAATCTTAAATCTCTTGTGTATTTTAATCCTAAGCCTCGTTACTTTGGGTATTTAAATATGGTTAGGTTCCATTAATATGTATCTACTCAAAACAATGTTCATAAACTAAGAATGCTTAATGAATATTCAAGGTGATCCATTATGACAAGGAATGTCACAAACTGAAATAAACAAGTGGACTATAAGTAGAAACTAAACTAGATAGTGAGATTTTGAGGCAAGTAGGTCTTCAAAGAGTGGTAAATAAGCATGGGACTATCGATCTCTCCTTACAACCAATGTTGATTTTACAAAACCAATAACTTGATGTAATAGTTCCAACCAACTGTAGAAAAACCATGTTTGAGCTTTACTTTCACAAAGAGGAGATTATTATTATGAATTTTTAATGTATTGGATAAGAGATAGATGTTGAAACACATTTTTCATGGATTGTAGCTTTACTTTGTATATTCCCCCATGTTATTTGATTATTAGTGGTTTAAAGTAACTACAAATAAACTATTAATTATGATGTTGATATTCAAGATTAAGTGTGTATTAAAATTCCTTCAACCATGACACACGATTCTTCCATGTATCATGATTAATCCAACGAATTATTTCCTCAGTTAGATTCTTTTAAATTTTAATAAAACTTTAGTATTCAAACATTCAAAAGAAAATATTGTCTCAATTGGAACTAGATGGAGATGCAATAAATAATGGCATGTATGAATATATCTAATTTTTTAAATGGTAAGAATGGTTAAACATTAAAATATATTATATAGAAATATCCAATGAAATTGCAAGCATATTAATTTCAATGCCATGTATGGTTGGACATTGAGATATATTATATAGAAATAATCCAATGAAATTGAAAACATACTAATTTTCATGCTTAGTTGCAAGAGGTTCTCTATCTAATATATCTGAGGCAAAAAAAGAGTTTGAAGTCACTCATCTATGACATATCTCCCAAATTTAACATGAATAATCAACTGAACACTCGTCATTAGGAAATTGTAATATTTTTTACCCCCCAAAAAATGTATCATACTAATTTATATGTAGATTTATTTCAAAATTTATGTATCAAATTTATATTCTCATATTCATGGATATAGTTAACTAAAAGTCAATAAAATTAGTTTTTGGCTTGTTGATATATATGGGGTGATTTAAATTTATTTAAAAAGATAACTTGAGAAAAAGTCATGATTGAACATTGAAATCAAATTCCTTATTGTTCAATAATTTTAAAACTGTAATCCATCTATAGCACATTTCTAATGACCCTAAATAGTCCACTTAGCACTGGGCACTCGCATGAATTTGGTTCCACTTTTTAGAGCCACTTAAGAAATCAGAAACGCACTTCCGAAGTGCAAATATAGAAAGCATATGCGTTATTGATGGTACGTTTGGAATAACCGGATCCCAAACACAAGGCTAAGGTTCGTAAGGAAGTATAGCATATGCGATATATCGCATATGCATTTTGTAGATGTTAAATATTGCATATGCGATATTTAACATTTACAAAACGCATATGGAATATATCGCATATGCAGAATATATCGCATATGCAATATATATCGCAAGTGAAATATATTGCATATGCGATATTGAAAACTAAAAAAAAACAAAATAGAGGCCGCAGGCCTCAAGTATCATTTGCACAGTCGAGGATCAGGAGAGCGAAAAACCACGTCGGAGAAATAATGTAGAGGTGATTTGTGTTTTAGCTTTTGGAGGTCGAGTTTGAGGTCAAGCTGGAGGTGGATTGGATCCAATGGAAAATAAATGCTCTTATCCATTTCAGTTAGTCTCAATTCTTTATTGTTTTCCATAATTTCATAGTTTTTATATTTATTTTAAACAAATTTAATTAAAAAAATTGAATGAAATCAAAGAATGATTAAGTAAAACTTGTATTTAAAAAAAAAATCTTAATAGATAACAAAAATGAACAAGACAATGTGGAAAACCCACCCTCTAATAACCCACAACCTAACCCAAACATGAACCCAAACCCAAACTTGGAGGGGGAACAAGATTGAAACTCACAGATTATTGCGCGTTTGGCATCATTGAGGTGCCTTAGCTCATCTATTATAGGGGGGATTGTTTGAGAGAGTCTTTAGCTGATGCATTGGACACAATAATAAACACAATTGCTAATGCCCAAGGAGATCTGTACAACATTAGCTCATACAGAGAATCCAGGAGGCAATACCACTCTGATGGATTGAGTTATAAAGACATCGAAGCCCTTAAAATTACAAAAGACCAATTATTTTCATTATTCTGGGACCTTAGCACCGAATTGGTTCCACCCACCAGTCGAGCACACATTTCCATAGACTGGTGCGTTGAACCAAATATAAAGGCCAATTGGATGGATCGTTGGTATATGGTCTTCGATGAAGACCCTCATGGGAATAGGGACATCCCATTTTATTTCCTTAGGAAGTTGTATGCAGAAGTCATCCTAGGGAAACATGTTAACTACTTCAATATCTTAGGCTTCCAATGTGTTGGTCATGGGATGCCCCAAGATAGGGAAGGGGCCAGGACAGATCCTAACCGTGTGCCACGCCCTCCACGCACACCAAAACCCCCTCAGCTATATCCTCCTATGGGTCTTGTGATTGAGGATACACAGGAGGCATTATTTGACTTAGCAGATACATTGCTTCAGCATGGGACTGATGTCCAATGCAATGTAGACCAAGGGGCTGGCGCTTTTAAGGCGGGCCCATCTACAGATCGCACATGAGATGCAGAGCATTCAGAGCGTCGTGTTACTCCACACCCTTGCACATCGTGTGGAGTCATATGTTATGGCCCTGCTTCAGACTTTTGAGATGATGGATTACTTCGCTTTGTAAGTAAAACTCATTATTTTCATATTATATTTTGTTTCATATCAAAAATTTCAATTGTTTCGCAATTTATTTCTATTTAATTATCTAACAAATTATGTGAACAAATATACAACTGGTGTCCCATGGCACACCAGAGTTGCATAGTCCACCAATCAATGTTGAGAACATTGATGCGGCTAC
>LPNX010495132.1:4111-103758 GCA_001517045.1 Pseudotsuga menziesii | reverse complement strand
GATTAAAACAGTGGATAATTACACATGTTTCTGCAGAGACATTTTTACTTTATTACATTGATGTGAATGTTGTACATTTGTGCATATGGTTAAACAGTAGTGTATCAGTTTCTGTTAGTTTTTGAATTAGGCGGTATCTATATAACAAATCTGTGTATATTGTGTACATATAACAGTAGCCTGAAACTCAGCTTTAACTTTAATTTATCATCAAGGTTCAAGTACCTTCTAACCAATAGCACTAACTACCCTTTAGGATCCCAGGCCAACAGAGCCTATAAACCTGTCGGGAACGACTACCTGAAACAGCTTGGAACCTGTTTTAAGGATCCCGGACTGGGTCGTCTCCCCCGTTGCGGGCCGAATCAGATACGCCCGTCAACAAGGTCAATACCTCGATCGAGTTTTGTAGCTCGATCGAGGGTTTATTAAACCCTTGATCAAGCTAGTAGTAGCTCGATCTAGGGTTTATCAAAAGCTCGATCGAGGGTTTAACAAAACCTTGATCGAGGGCTTATTAAACCCTCGATCGAGGTATTAATAATTTGATCGAGGGTGCGTGTTTTTCTTTTTTTCGAAATCGCTTTGCCAAAAATTGTTAGCCACCTCCATGGATGCACCCACCTGCTAGGGACTTACTCTTCTTGGTTAACTGACCAAGAACCCTAGTTAATTGACTAGGGTGCCATTTAGAGAATGGCTCTCACAATTGTACTATCTTTAACATGATAGAAGAAGAATTCACTAACATCTAATATAGCTATAGAATTCATATATTATAGAAGAATAATTCACTAACATCTAATAATCCCATCTTGGAGTTAGTTGGAGAGCTTATAGAATCATCAGGAAAAGCACTGCAATGTCCTAATAGTTCAATTACTTCACACTTTGTGTGTATCCTTCCCTGTGTTGCATCAAAACCTTTGAGCTTATTTATGAGTATGGTGTCTTGCTTTGTGTTGATTTAATGGAGTGCAATAATTTTGTGTTACCTTTTTACAGGTGGACATACCAAGTTGATAGTACTTCCAGGTCTTCTTTGTGGCATAAGAATCATAAAATGCATGAGTTATATTCTATCGATTGTATTCCTTCGATTTTGTCACTTAGTGGTATACTCCAAGTATATTTCTATATAAATGTTGTGACCTGGTTTATTCCCAATTGTGATTTTTCATGACTACTAATGTTCCTATACCTGGGTATGTTTTTTCATGACTGTAAACATAACTGGTTATGTTTTGTTGACTAGGTACATTGATTTACTATTCACAATCCTTATAGTATCACATAGATTTTCCCACGATTTTCCATTGACTAACTATTCACAATCCTTATTATAAGCTTTGTCTTTAGCTTTTGTGGGGTTCCTGATCTTTATAAACTCAATTGAATTGTTTCAATATAACTATTGAATTCATGTTTGATAAAAGAATTTGCATTTAGCTTCTGTGGGGTTCCTAATCTTTATAAACTTAATTTAAATGTTTCAATATAGCTATTGAATTTCTTATCCACTAAGTTGCACTTAGGTGATTTTTCAAGTGAACCACCATGGATCTAAACAAATTATTGTTCTTACTGAGTGCTCAAGAAGTTTTATTGTTTCAAGAGGGCCAGTTGTGGTCTCTTGTTTCACATGTTCACACCCCTTCAGAGAAATTGTAATAAATGACATAGCATGATAGTTTCCTTTTGTAAAAGAGTTGGCCTCTTTAGGAGTTGGTCATCAAGGTCATCATCATTGATTTTTTTTCCTCATCAATTATGTGACGCTTTTTGAAGCGGCATATAATTTTCGACTTTTTTCACTCAAAATCCTCCAAAGCCGGGATAGTGAAATTGGTGATTTTGTATTAAAAGGTTATTAAATCCTAGGTTCTATGTATTATACCATGCTATTCATAGTCCTAAAGTTTCATGGGCATGCACCAAGTCTTTCATACGACTTTTTAATTTTTAGATTTTTAATAAAATCATCGATAAGATGTATTTTAATTGTAAAAGTTCAAAAGGTCATAAAATTGGGCCTAGGGAGCCAATTTAGTCATGGGGATGCTCGATTTTGGACCCAAATCCCCCACTAAACCCCAAAAATCACTTTTAAGAGTCAAATTAGTAATTTTCAATTATTAATTTTGATTTTCCCTCCAAAATGACTGAGGGCCAAATGAATGGGAAAATTCGAGAAAATCCAATTCCTAAATCAAAGTAAGCTTGTCTAGCACTTGTCTCTGAGGTGTCAAAGTTTTTGAGGATAGTGTATGGGAAATTTATGAGCATACATGAGCATCTTTAATGATCAAAGGAGGGGATCCAACTCACTTCCACAAAAGGGGGGTGAATTCTCTCATGGATGGTGGTTTTTCCACTTGGATGAAGTGGTTAGAGGAGGTAAAAGATTCCCAACCAAGTGGGATACCTGAATATAGGTGGAATATTTCCCTCCCATAAATTCAAACCTCCTCCCACCATTATCTCAGCCCCCAAAACCACTTCACACTTGGAAAATTCACCCCCTTCGGGTTTGAGCTACTTTTTTGCTATAAAAGCAAGGTTTTCATCCTCAATCAGGAGGATGTATTGAACCTCTTCCCTTTGTACTTATGTTTCTGATATTTTGTTAATAAATATGGAAGGATTTGAAGGCTAGTCTGTGATTTCATTGTGATCTTGTAATTTGGTCAAAATCTGAGGTGAAATCTATGGAATTTCATGCTTTATTTCTTTCGAATGATGTGTTTAGACCCAGTTAAATTTCAATAAGTATTTGTTGTTTTCAAGTTACTTATGTTCATTTTATTATCAGAATTTTTCAGGAGTATAAAACTGTAGTTGGTTATACTTATTCCCTCCTTCTTATTTTTTATTAATTAAATGATTGGATTAACCTTGTTCTTTTAAGAAATTGCCTAGTTTTTGCAAATTTGTCTCATAGTTAAGGGGCTTGGAGCTTGGCTGCATCCAATTCTTTTTACAACATCCATTTTTTTGCTTTTGATACAATTATTTTTCATATCCGTCTCTCCTTCGTTCCTTTCAAGCCTGGGCTTGGGAATTTCAGTCTTCTTCTCTCTAAACTTTAAGCTTTCTTCTTGGCTTTGGTTACTTGATGCTTAGTAAAATTAGATAAATAATTCTGTATCTGAAATATGATTTTATTCAGCAAATATATCAGATCTATATTCACTTTTAAATCTTTATCTTAAACTAGATCCGTTTCAATCTTTCAAAGTGTCATTTTCACTAAACAGATCTACAATTTTATGAACATTTTGAGTAGTGTATATTATGCATTTGCTTTGATTAATTTACAATATTCTAACACATTTAAATTAATTGTTTTTAGTAGGTTTTGAGAAAATGGGGAGGATATACTGCTCAAATTTTGAATTTCAGTCATCTGGGACATAAAAAAAACTCCATCCTCCTTATCTTTTCTTCTTTCCTTTTCTCTCCTGGAGACATTGTAAGCCTTTCGATCCCTTTCAAGGATCAAAGTGAAAATCATAATTCATTTTTTTATCATAATGTAAACTCATTAATAAAGAAATCAAGTGGGCTACACAACACCCACACTCCATCCCCCCTGGGGGGATTCACAATCTCTTTCATGGTTTGCATTTTACTAATCAACACTTGCACACAATCCTCCTTCTTGAAAGGATGCATAGATAAGTTGTTTTTGTTTTATTTCATCTCAAATTAAGTTTTATTTTCTTACCCAACTCATTTACACGAAGTATTCTCTCACCACCAACTAAAGGATTTGTTGATTATTGGTGGATGATCACAAAGTGACACATAGTTTTGGTTCCAATTCGTCCTTAATCCTTTGATTTTACAAACTTATTTGTTGTATCAAATTGGAATAAATATTTTGTCATCAACTCATGTATGTTATTTCCGTCTGCATGATTTTCCTGTTCGTTGGGAAATCAAAAGCAGTTTTCGACTCTTTATACTTTCTTCACATTGATATAATAATTCATTAATACAATCAGCTCCCCCTAGAAACATTATAAAAATCCGGCGTACGGTAGTTGACAATCGTGGAAAATTTTCTCAAATCAAGTGGGAACAACTGAGTAGTGACATCAAGATACAATCAGGTTACATCCTTGTTGGTGTAGTGTTGGTCACCTTCTCAGAGACTCTGATTCATGCCACAATTATGAGTGAGGAACCACTTTAATCATATTACAGATACATTCTCAATACTTCCAATACAACGAAAAATTCCTTCCCATAATTCAACTCATATCTTAATAATTAAAACTAACCAAGACACATATGCAAAACATTTTACTTCAACAACATTCTTCCACTTCGACTCCATTGGCACTGATATGATCTGCAATTATTTTATTCTCGCTTTATGTGTTGATGTTATGCTGTTGAATATTTACTTAAATTTGCAATCAATCTTGTATCATAATTTACTTCAAAAAACTCTTAATCAACTTACTTCCATCAATAACGATTAAAACTTAAAGAGCCTTAGACAACTCTTTCTTAGGGACCACCCCCCTTGGTTTCGTTAGGAGTTTGACCTAAACAAAGGAGTCAAGATCAAGTGACAGTACCTGAATCGATACTTTCCCTCAAGGACATGCCTAACATCTTGAATATTTATGTTACACTTAACCCAGGTGTGTGAAGGCGACAACAAAATTCATGTATGATAAAAGAATAATTCAAAAGTGCCATGGTATGATAAAAGAATAATTCAAAAGTGCGGTGTCATGATATTCTAATGGATTCTATGATTAATGGTGCAACTATCCTGTATGGGGCGCTTCTTTTGATTGGTGGCAATGAGAGATGTCTTCCACCTCAAACTTCAAAGCATCTTGTTGTTGTGGTAATTATACGTCTTAACAATATAATTATTTTACAAAACAAAGTTTATCTTATTAGCTGTTAACTAGCATGATGCAATTAAGAAGTTTATCCAAGTCGTTCAATCTTTGTTAGTATGATGAACTACATTTATACTATATATGTCAAAGAAATTTCGCTTTCCAAATAAAACAAACATTTAAAAAATGGGAACCTGCGTTTTTTTATGGGACGATAAACCCATAAGTAATCGTGGCCCCACTCTCACATACTTAAAGTGGAGAATGGTTTCTTGGTCCCAAGCTAGCGTAGTTGGATTTTTTAATATGATATCTTGGAATTATAGTTGGCAATTTCTGTTATCAAATAACCTCACATACTTAAAGTGAAGAATGGGGTTGTTGGTCCCATGCTAGCATGATTGGATTTCTGAATATGAAATCTTGGATTTATAGTTGAAATTTTTTGTTATCAAATAACCTCACTCATCAGGATTTAGGAATCATATTCCTTAAGATTTTATGGGTTTAGTTCAATTTGGAGTAATAACACTTGCATTGATACTTTGACAAGAAGAGCATCTTTATAGTTTACCGTTCATTCTCCTCTATTTTTTATTGCATCCTTATGCATGTCTATGTCCTTGCATGTTCTTTTTGCCTACCTTTTATTTTCTTTATTTTTAATGTGTATTGAACCTATTAAGCTAACCATCATCTTCCTCTTCTATTTTGTAACCATTTTAAAGTGTAATGTTGGTTCTATGTTTGGATTCATGAGATTCATTGGTTTATGAATCTCATAGCTGTTGACTGATTTTTCTTTATCTGTATTTTCTTTTATTGATCTAAATAGAAAATTAGAATCACACCTGTTAGATTAGATTCGACCAATTTGAAAGATGTAGAACATAAATTAATCAATCTTTGAAAGACACTTAACAAAAATTCAAAATAAATCAGCTTGTAAATGGCATAAAAAGAACCTAGAATCTTCCTTACTTTCAAAGAGTCAATTACTTTTACTTTCAAAAAAAAAATGCTCTATTATGATATATATATATCAACGACATAATAGTTTTTCCAAAAGGCATGGAAGTTATGCATGTTTGATCTACAGTGGTGGATCTGTTATTCTAGGAGGAAGGAAAATTTGCAACCTCATACTTAGAGTGGTGCATATTAACAAGAAAAGGGCTTGAACATACTTTCATGGTGCTGCCCAGGGATCTCATTGATAGGTTGCAACTAGAAAGTATATTTATGTGACATTTCTACTAACTATAAATGAATTTGACCCTACTCTAGATAGGGGCATGAAATATCTTTTTGGACCATGATAGGTTTTTCTATAGCTTTCTTCCTTTCTGAGTATTGGATCTCAAGTTGGACCTTTGACAGTTCTTGCATGACAATATTTGAATCATTACAAGTATTCTCATATGGTGAGAGGTGAAGTACTTGCTTCATATTTACTATTTTTTTTTATAGATTTACAAGTCATTGTTAAACTTTGGACATGGATATGAGTATCTATGCTTCTTTCTATTTTGACCCTTCATAGGAAGGAATAAATTTTTTGTATCTTCTTGGCCTGGATTTATTTGATAGTACTGTGTATTACAGATATTCCATTGTACATGTCTGAAACAAGTACACAACCTTCAATCATGGTGATGGTTTTCAAGAATCACACTTTTGGACTTTTATAGATGAATGGGCCTCAACATGGACTAAATTTGATAGTTCTAACATGGGACATATTAGAGCTTCGAAATTGTTAATAAGATTATTGTAATCAAGTCTATAAACTTTAATGGTTTTATGTAGAACAATTATATTCTGAGAGGTGAAATCCCTCGTATTTACTGATTTTTGTATAGTTGTACAAGTCATCTTTAAAGGAAATTTTATTGTATAAATAAAGCTCTGGATATTTTTATGCTATAGAAAAATTAGTTGGTATTCAATCATAGTAATGATGTCCCTTGTGGTTATAGTTGAGGTTTTCTAGACACTATTTACAAGGGTAAAATGCTACATTAGTGTTTTACATTGTATACAAGCATTGGTTGTCTCAACATTGTTGGTTATACTTATAGTTAATGTTTTATAGACACTATTTACAAGGGTAAAAAGCTACATAATAAGTTGAAAGTGTTTTATATTGTATGAGCTTTGCTTGTCTCAAAATCACCGCATCATATTAGCATTGTAAACATTGTTACGATGCTAATGTCAAAATTATGGTTTCCATTTTGCATATTGAATTATTATTAATCCTTTTGTGTTAGTTATTGCAACACTTATTATTTTCATATTGTTTCTTTGTATATTAATAATATTTCCAGTGGTATCAAAGCACTTCCCCAAAAAATTGCCAGGTCCAAAATTTTGGAAATGTCTGAACATATTCCAATGTCTATAACATAAATCTATGTCACTAAGTGGATAAAATTATAAGCATACACATATAAAATATAGACGAGCTTATTATTTGATAATATAATAAGGAAACACATAGAATACATATGATTTTATCATAAGCATATGGCTAAGTGTACTATTTCAATACACATTATTGACCAAAAACCCCATGGAGAGGCTTGTCAATATGACAGTTGTCTTTCATTAATTTGAAAATCCAAGAAAATATGGCGATGTGCTTTTTGGTCACATTTGGCTTTGTGGCAATAACTATCATTTGAGGTGATAGTTAATTGGTGGTGTACATAAAATTTTCCATAAATAAATCGGACGATATGCCCATGTGCTTGAAACGATGGATTCCTTTCTGAGTAATTGATCGCGTGTGTGAAGAATGGTTAGGGAAACTTGTTGTTGGCTATCAGACTCCGCGCCCAAGACTCCTTTTAGTCTGCTTTCAAGAGAGAAGAGATATTGTTTTCTGCAACCTTGAGAGTAGAAGTGAGTTGTTCGTAGCATGGTCATTTCCATCTCCAGCACAAGTACAGTTGAGTTTGAGCCTGCATCACCCATGATAGTCATGGAGGATACTGTTGGTTATATCTAACTGCATGCAAAGGTCCTATTAGATGCTGCATAGACTGCTCCATTATTGGAGACAAACCCTATTAGGTTGACTAGAAAAGTGCATGCAGAAAGACCAAGTCTGTCTGAAACCATATGGGGAAATCCCATTGGTAACCAGAAGAAGAAGGAAAAAGCATCGACTACCCCAATGCCACCCCCACCACAGTATGAATATTCTGAGACAAGAAACTTGCTGCCACCTTACATTCCACCTAGATGAAGTCATGCACCGAAAGTCAAAATCCCAAAGCAAGTAGGGGCTACGCTAATAACACCACTGGTCCCAAAAGGAGTGAAGGTGTTGATGGATATTATGCCAAAATTGTGGAAGCTATATTTTTCTAACCATGAAACAAATAAGCATGAATACCTTAACCACAAAAACTATATGGATATTGTGCAGGACACACCAGATGTGCCCAATTAATTTGTCGCAAAAGAGTGGGCTAGAGGATTGGAACAGTCTGACATACTATCATTGTTATATATGCCATGTTTTGTGTGCAGCGTACCAATAAACACCTGTGTTAAGCAGTTGTTAGTATTATTTCATGGTGGGGTCCTATGGATTGGAAATACTATACTTGTAGATGTTGAACTTATTGCAATCATAACAGGCCTACCATTCACAAGAATGGACCCAATGCCATTTCTCAAGGAGGATCAAGAACCGATGATAACTGTGTGGATGATGGATAAGTATAATGTAGTAAGAGATAATAGATGTTTTCGGATCACCTCCATTAATGATTATACCATTCTCTTTTTTGTGAAGGTATTGGCCTTGAAGTTATTTCCCATGATGTGTCCAAACCAATGCAGTGCAAGAGAAATTGCACTAGCTGAACTCTGCACAGAGGGAGTTTAGATCAATTGGTGTCAGTTCTTGGTGAATGAACTATTGCAAGATGCTATTGAGTCACAGGAGGAGGGTAAGCCATTTCACTACTCCTGGCTGATCATTTTAATTTCATTTATTGGATGGTCTGACCCATGGAACTACCAAGGAGTAGATCTGTCAGTCAATTGCAAAGGAAAATGATACCAAAACCTTTGGTTCGACAAGGATAGAAGGGAACGATAGACATAAAATAACATTGAATTATTTATGTATGGAGAGGCTATAAGGAACCATGTAAGGAACATGTGCAGGTCGGATGAAGCCACTGTTCAATGGTTGCATCAGGTGGTTAGATTTGATATTGGCATGCACCGTGTCAACATGCAGTTGCGCCAAGACCCGCAATGTCAATGCTCATCAAAACAATTTATACTAACAGAGGAAGAGGTTGAATAAATTGTTGATGAATGGCCGGAATAATGGTGCATCTTGGTGTTGGAAGATCAGCACATTCAAGAAGAAGAAAAACTGTGATGACAAAATACACCACTGCTAAATAATGAAAATCAAGAAGGAAATCCGCAGGAGGATTTGGAATCAACAGATAGTCATTCCAGCTCGACTCCAACAGACTCGGAAATAGAGAAGAAACGAAAAGAAGCTCATATGGAACAGGAAGAGTCCAAAAGGAAGAATAAGAAGATGAAGGATGATAAAAGTGAAAATACCATCAGCCTAGACATCGAATATGTGCAACTGATGACTGGGGAAATAGATGAAGCTGCGCATGCAAGCTTCAAAACCATAGAAGAGAGACAATAAGATATTTCAAGTACGTTTACTTATTTGTGTACGGCTATTGAATACGTTAAATTTTATGTAGACTATTGAGCCCCAAACATTGAGTCACGGGATCCACCAGAGGCTTCATAAGTACCACCAATTAGAATAATAGTTCCAGTTCCACCAATAAGGACGGAGGTATCAGGAGGAGTTCTTGATTTAGGAATATCGAAGTTTAACGATGTCTCTGAGGACATAGGATGAATAACGATAGACTTCTCATTAATGGAAATGGTTAAAGTGTATGTAATGCAGATTGCTTCCATTGCGAAGATAAAAGTGCGATAAGGTGCGCTAGTTAAGCAGGAGAAGGCTGCAAACAAAATGGTTAAGAAGATGAAACTACTAGTACAAGAGGTCGATTAGAGGACAAATACATGGGAAGAAAATCATCATAGGATCGATAAGGCAGTAGCTATGGCTTGTACAAAATTCACGTAGGAGGGAATAATGAAGGAAATGGCGCCAAAATCCAAGGTCGCTCGACTTGGAGAAATAATAGAAGACCTCTACAGGAAAGTTGCAGAGCTTGAGGTGCATATCAGACCAAGCACACCCCCTGAGCTATTGGAAGAATGAAGGAAAGAAACAATGGAAGCTATGCAAAAGATAGAACAAGAAGAAGTAGCATGTGATAAATCTGTCGACCAAGTCTCTCAGGCTTGGGAAGTGCTCATAGATAATGAAAAGTTAGAAAAAGATGCAGAATGGTTGTGCACAGTTGAGGCAGATGTAAACTAGATGAAGAACACAATGAGGAAATTTCCCTTAGCATAAAAAATGGCTAAGGCATCAGAGATGAAAAAATTACAACAACAGGTCATAGCACTATGCACACAACATCAACAATGTGTAGATGAGGCTGAAGCTGAAAGAGTTGCAAGCATCACTCATCCTGTACATCAGAAGGTGCAAGATGCAGTTGCATCAATAGAAAAGGAAATGCTGGAACATGTCAGTTTTGACCTTGTGGAGAAATTGTAGAAGGCAGAGGAAGAAGTGCGAATGGAGGTAGAGAGAGTAGCAAAAATATTGGAATATTTTCACACTAAAGTCGGCACAACTAAAGAGGTGGAGGAATAGCTTTGAGTGGCTTGGGGCGAGCCACATGTGAGTGTTGGGGGACTATTAGGGATAGGGAGAGGTAAGCATAATTCACTTAGAATTTTGTTTAAGTATGAAAAGGAGTTGCAACGGAAGTAATGACAGAAAGAAGGAAGGAAGAGAAGATGGAGGAAAAGGAGAATGAGGTGTGATAGAAGCATATAAAGAGGAAGGAGTGAAGGGAATAAACTGTGACATAAGAAGAAGTTGCGATAGAAGAAGAAGTTGTGATAGAAGAAGAAACCGCAAGAGAAAAAGAAACCATGATAGAAGAAGAAGTCATAATAGAAGAAAGACCATAATGGAGGGAAAGGACACAACAAAGAAAGAAAGCGAAGGGGTGGAACCATGTCAAAAGGTGGGCAAGGGCACACCGGTTAGAAAGTAATAGGTCATAAATATCATGGGTATGAGGTCGGATAGAGCTGGCGGAAGTCACACATATGAAGTTATATTTGTAAGTCAAGCTGTTAGCGCCTATTGTCATGTTTCGCTAGAATATAAAAGATAGCTTTTGGGATAGGTGTAGGAGGTTGGCTAAGAAAGAGATAGGAAAAAGAGTTGGTAAAGATTCCATAAAAGGAGGAACCCAAGTTGTATGTGAGTTAGCTTTTGGTTGTTCTTAGTCTCTTTGATATTTGTTAGCTCGGGTCATTAGTGTTGTAAGTAGTGTATCTGTATATTTTCGCTAAGTGCATTGAGTCAAAGAATATGTAGCTGAGTGTGCAAAAGTGTGGGAGAACTATGATGATCCATCCTGTGTGTGGATCATTAGTAGAGGCATAGAAGAAGGTGAGTTGATCCAGGTTGTGTGTGGATCAGTAGTAGAGTCAAGTAAATGAAGATCAATGAGAGAAGACAAGAGAGCATGAGAGGAGAGGAAATTCTATATAGATAGCAAGGAATATCAAGACTAGAGTCTGCAGCTTAGTGCGCAAATCCTAGGTGCCATATATTTCTCATGTCAAATGAAGAGAAACTTTGTGGTTTTTCCCAGATGGGTTTTCACGTTAGACTCTGTGTATATGCATGAATGTCGAATGTGTTTCAGTTACCTATATAACTGTTTCTTCTAGTAAATGCTTATATATTTGCTTATGAATGAATAGATGCATATCACTCGAACTGTTATAAGTTGAATATATTTATGATGCATCATGGTTGTTATATTTGTTGCAAAGGAAGAGTTGTGGTGTGGCCTAACTGGTCAAAGTAACAATAAGTAATCCAACCATGGGCTTTGGTCGAGCACCTTGGTAACTAACCAAGGGACTGGAAATTCCCTGTCCAACTGTGGAAACCTGGTTATGGCAGTTACCCATAGGAAGATATCTCGGGTGAGACTACATCTGCGTCGCAGGTGTTTTCGACTGGTATTTTATCTATCGGGACAATATCTTGTGATTTTTTGCGCTAAGCAGAAGGGAATGAACCTAGGTTGAGGGGAAGTCAAAAAGACAATAAGCATTGATTATGAGGATACTTTTTCTCCATTAGCCAAGTATATTACCATTATCTCTATTATTTCACTTGCATCAGTATTGGGATGGAACTTCACCAGATGGATGTGAAGAATTCCTTCCTCAATGGTGAGTTTGAGGAAGAGGTTTACATTAATCATCCTAATGGTTTTGTGATACATGAGAAGGATTCCCATGTGTGCAAGTTCAAGAAATCCCTGTATGGGTTAAAACAAGCTCCTCGATCTTGGCATGCCAAAATAGATAGTCATCTTCATAAATTGGGTTTCTTGAATAGTGATGTAGATTCAAACTTGTACTTCAAAGTAGTGGAGAACCAACCTCTAGTATTAGTCCTATATTTGGATGATAGTTTCCTCACTGGAAAGGAAAAACTAATTGTTGAGTGTCATAGGGAGCTTAACTCAAAGTTTGAGATGAAAGACTTAGGTCTTATGCACTACCTCTTACACCTTGATATTTGGCAGAGGAATGATGATATATTTCTATCTCAAGGGAAGTAATCTCTGTACATCTTGTGCAAATTTTTGGCATGGTGAATTGTAAATCCATAAATAATCCAATGTATTCCAATTTGAGGAAACTCCATGATACTGATACTAGATCGAATCCAATGGACCCCATATTATACAGATAATTGATTGGCTCATTGATGTACGTGATACATTCAAGGCAAGGCATTTGTTATGCAATTAGCATATTGATTCAGTTCATGACTGATCCTAGACACATCCATTGAGTTGCATGTAAGCATTTTTTTGAGATACCTTCACGGTACAGTTGCTTATGGACTCATGTATGCCTCAAATGGAGTACTATTGCTTAGATATATTGATTCTGACTGGGGTGGAAATAGTGTTGATCAGACTCATCTCTTCTAGATATTTTTCATCTTGGGTTCTGCTATGATTTCATCTCCTAATAGAAAGTAGGGTTCAATTGCCGAGAGCACCACAGAGGCTG
This sequence comes from Pseudotsuga menziesii, assembly GCA_001517045.1. Lineage (NCBI taxonomy): Eukaryota > Viridiplantae > Streptophyta > Pinopsida > Pinales > Pinaceae > Pseudotsuga > Pseudotsuga menziesii. The sequence goes on along the minus strand of LPNX010495132.1, from coordinate 90,628 downwards.
AGTACATTACTGCTAGTACTTCTTACAGAGAAGGAATGTGGTTGATAAAGGTACTTGAACGATTGTTTAGTGAAAATATAGATCCAATAATCATTAGCTGTGACAGCTAGACTTGTATAAATATTTTCGAAAATCATGTGTTTCATGACAAGTTGAAACACATAGAAATGAAGTATCACTTCATTCAAGACATGGTCTAGAAAGGTATTGTAAACTTCAGTACATAGCTACTGATGAGTAGATTGTAGATGTGATGACAAAGCTTCTATTTGTGAAAAGTTCCAAACACTTATGAGATATGCTTGGTATGGCAGAGAATGTATCCATCACTGGGAGGGAGTGTTAAATGTACAACATTAGGAGTCATTCTCCATCAGACTTTTGTTGTATCAAGTACGAAACTTATGTTGTAATTAGTTTCTAGGAGTCTTGTGTTGTATCAAGACCATATGACTTGTCAAAACCCCCAAATTACATAAAAATTTAAAAATTTTAAGATAACATAAAATGTCTGAATACACAGTTTACTAACTGTTAGCGGTTAGCAGAAAATGAAACAATCTAACACTTAGTGTTAATCGTAAGTTCATATTACGTTAACTAATATAGTTTTAATTTTCGTAATGTATATGAGATTGACCTGCACACAGTTTTCTTTCATTTTTACTAATAAGTTTACTTTTTCGAAAGAAGGTGAAACCTATCTTTGAAAACTTGGGCTTACTTAGCATTTATGCTAACGTAGATGGACTGCTGGTTCTTACAGGTTTAATAGGTAACGATCGATTAAGTAGGGGTTAATTCATAAGTAGTAAGAAGTATATATGTTTCATGTTAAATTCTAGTAAATAACCGACTATTTAAAATCATGCTCTGATGAGGTAAAGTAACTGTCTTTTATTTCATGAAAGTACTTCTATCAATCTGGATAGTAAAAATTTCCAATAGAGTACATGTTTCTATTTTGTCTCTAACTTACTAGTTATGGAAATTATCAACCTGTTACTTGTATGTAAAAAAAAATGCTCACTAACAAGTTCTAAACTTCTATACTTACATTATTGCCTTGTTGCATGCACTATTGTAACAACATACATTACCGTCTTATTTTATAATGTACCAATCTGATTGTTACTTGCATTCTGTAGGAATCTTACTGCCTGGAAATCTCTTTGACATTATAAGCTTGATCATTGTAATTAAAAGCATCGTTTCATGATGGAGTACTATCTACCATTACTTCATAAGTCTAAGTCATAGGTAAATATATTATCAGTGTCATTCCAATGATTATAGACTTTGAGCATGGTTTAATCCAATATAAATTTACTATTATCATGTTGCCTAGCTTATAACAAGTTAATGTTTATAATAACTATTATGGTATATTTTTCTAACTAGAACTTCTAATCGGAAGTTTACCCTTTGTGACATTGATATGACTAATATTCTTACACTATGCTAAGAATAGGTTAACATAAACAATCACAAACTATCCTTGCCAAAGAATGATAGGGTTTATTATTATTGACAAGTCGAGTATGCAAACTATTATTTGAGAGAGCTTATACCAAGGTTGAGCCTTGTGGTAGTTTAAATGTCATGGTTTAAATACTTTTTACTCTTACAGTCAAACTTCATATATTATATCTACTCTAAACCATCGGTTATAAATAATAAAGTTTGAAGTATCATATGTGCATATTTGATCGTCGTTTTACAAGTATATAAGTCAAATGATAAATGGAAAGGTCCTAAAGCATAATCGACATTGGGATTATCCATATGACAAAGTTGTTATAACCTTTCACTAGGGTCAACGTTGAGAAATCACCGTTAATCAAATACACAAATCTCGAAGCTATCATACATTATGATATAGTTTATGTGTTATCAATGGTGAAAAATATATACAAGCGTACTCCATAGTTTTTTGCATGGATTGTTTAAATCGTTATATTAATAATTAGATGATTGAACCACGGATGGACTATGGACTCAACCCTTGCATGGTTAAAATAACTGGAGGGCACGTGGTCACCTCCTGTCCATGCATTGGAGATATAAAAGTCTTGCAAACCCTATTTGCTTTGTCATTTGCCTCTGAAGTTCTTGCTGGCTCGTGGGCTGCACTGTATAGTTTCCATGGCCGCCATGAAAAGGCTATCCCCTACTTGCTTTCTCCAAGGCTTTTGTTTGACGTTGTTGTGGTTTCCAGAACACGATATTTGATTGAAAACCTTCTTAGTTGTGAACTTTACCATGTGAGTGTTTACTGGTTTTTGAGTTTGGTTCTCATCCTGTTCATAGCTCAGTCCTGTTCTCCTCGTGGCCTGTCACTACTTTGTAAAGATAAGCCTCTTTGCCACTGTTTGATCTCCACAGTCGTCGTAGGGTTTGGGGATTCTTGTGTGTGCATTACGCACCTGGTGACAGTCTCTTTGCTACTCAATACTCTTTTATTTACAAGTAAAAATATCTCAATTTTTATTGTGTAGACTCTGTCAAATTATGAACACCGTTAGGGTTTTTAAATTTTATTGAACTGAGCCCTGAACTAACGCTTGGTTAAATGCTTGTGTAGGAACCCGTGACAGTTCCAAGCTTTGGTGAAAGATAAACAATGACCGTCTTCAGTGGCTTGTGGCTCTAACTTGTAAGCCCTAAGTTCAAATGGGTTTCTCCCTACTTGTATTGAGGGTTGTTGAAGGAGAACTCAGTGCTTGGAAGCCTATTCAGTCTCTTTGTTTAATATAAGTTTTAATAAGTTGTTTTTGAGTTTAAAGTTATAAACCCTTGCTACAATGAGGGTAAAAATAAATTTGAGTTGTGTGATGTATTTTGGTTAAGTCTTTAGCCTTACGGCCTCTCAATGTAATACATTTGGTTTTTAAGAAGGTTTTTAACTTCGAGCTCTGTCTCGTTTTTGCAATGGTTTTTGTAATCTTGTAAACTAAGATTCTATGTAATTAGAGTCTTTCTTTCTTCAACTGTCAGTGAAGATAATTATTATTTAAGTTATCTTTTGTAAGTACTTATTGTTAATATGAGGACTGTAGATCAATCGTAATGTGAAATTTATAATATTAAACTTACTTGTACAGAATATACAAGCTAGGGTTTACTGGAAATGAAGCCCTTGTCTAAATATGTTCTTCAATTTATTAATACTTAGGTTCTGCTTCTTGTTACTTCGGTTTGGCTATTACAGATGTGTGGTGGTATTTTAACTTGTTAACTGTAAACTTATCTTTTGTTGTTTATAAAAGATATTTGTTTAAGAAAAGACTATAAACAGTCTATAGTATATGCTATAATCTTCTTGTAATGTTTATTTATATAATTATCAATGTAAATGGATTACAAATTAGATAAATTAATTTATAATAGATAAATAAATTATTACGGTTTCGACCCTGAAGTTTTTCCTTCATAGGTATAAGCCTCTCTGGTAAATGTAAATAATTTCTAAATATGTAAATATTTAATTTTATATTAGTTATTGTTTATATTTACATTGTTTTTATTTACTAATCTATCACATAGAATTTATTCAGAGTTCTCTAAAGGATAGAAAGTAAAATCTGTAACTATGTTTACTCTTTATAAATTGAGGACTTTTAACATAACCCTATCTAGTTTATATTAAATATTAGTCTTAGATTTAGTTGATATTATTAGAATATAAAATGTGTGGTTAGTAGCTTGTTTATATACTTAACTGTATGTAATCACTATAAATCTAATGTAGTTTTACTGCTACACTTCATTCAGTTTACTAAGTGAAAACAGTGAACACAAAATAAATCATAATATTTTTTTTCCTCCATAGTATTTAAAACATTGAAATAAAATTAATCTGCTATCTACAGTTACACAATCCTATCTACCATTTTCATTCTCTTATCTACTTAAAGCATTCTATCTGTGCTAGAGTACGGCCTGGTTTCCAGGTGTGGAAAAACACAGTTTAGAAATTTATTTACATTCTAACACATTATTTTCTAAATCCATTTCATTTCTAACAAACTGAAATGTTAACATTCACCTAGCAGTTAATTAAGATTTATTTAACTAACACAGTAAAATCAAATAACTTAGAACCTGTTGAGGACAAACGACAACAGCTTTAAGAGGTCGTTCCTCCCTACCAATCTCCGCGAGAGCGCTCAAACAACGCTTCATCAAGACCCCTGAGCTTGTTCCATGTCTTATTGGCTGAGAACTGGTGGAGAATGCAAATAGTAGAACCCTCTGTCAACTGACTAGTTCAATACCTTAGTAAATACTTTGCTCTCAGCAGTATGATCTTCAGCTTAAAAGATACACTAGATCAATCAATAGTTATCCCCTAAAACACTTTCCAAATTTACATTCCATTGAATTTATCTAAAGTACATTCATTCAACCTGAATGATCACTTCTCTAGAATGAGCAGCCTCAGCTCTCTTCAATGGGAATTTTTATAAAGATTGCCTAGGTCTTTTGGGTCAGTTTTCATTAATTGAGCCACCTACTCTGATTCCCCTTTCTTGGGGAATCATGACGCAAAATTAGGGAGGTTGTCACCTGCAACAGTTGGAAGTGGTTTGAGGATGCTGCCACATGTCAGTTTGCTCTCCACCCAATCTTCTCCACCAATTTGACCAGTAAACACTCTTTTAACAGCTCTCCTAAGCTGTTGTCTCCTCCTTTATTTATTTATAAATAAAATATTCATAATTTACAATAAATATCCTTGACCCTAGTGAGTCATCAATTACAAATTAGCATAAAATTTAACATATTGTCCTCAAATAATATCAATTTTTTTTTGCAAAATTGGGGTATGTGACATACACACCCCCTTAAATTATAACATCATCCGCGATGTTATTTATTCTTCGTCCTCAGAATTCTCCTGGAACAGAATTGGATATGCATCCCACATATTACTTTCCAATTCCCAGGAGGCTTCCTCTGGACTAAGGTGCTTCCATTGCACCTTCACCTAACCAATGGTGCGGTTCCAAAGTGTGATCTCCCTCCATCTGAGGATACAGTCCGGTTCCACCAAAAAATCTCCTTCTAGTTCCACCTATACATCATTCCAGTTAACAACATGAGTAGCATCACGGACATATTTCTTTAATACATAAATGTGAAAAACATTATGAACTCTTAAATTCAGTGGTAATGCTAATTGATAAGCTACCTGTCCAATCCTGGACAGTATTTCAAATGGACCACAGTAACAAGGTGCTAGTTTTGCACAATTACCCAACCTCAAAGAACTCTTTTTGGGTGTCACCTTGATGAACACATGTTCACCTACCTGAAACCCTTTTGGAGTTGTTTTAAGGTCTTCTTGGCTTTTCTGTCGATCTTGCACAATTTTCAAATTACCTTGTACCTGCTTTACAATTTATTCCATTTCTTTCAATAGTTTAGGAGATAATACTAATTTATCCACCGGATTACTCCAAGAGATAGGAGTGTTACATTTCCTTCCATACAAGATTTTGAAAGGACTAAATCTGGTTTACGCTTGATAATTATTATTGTAGACAAATTCTACCAGATGCAAATAATCCTCCCATTTACCTGGCTGGTCTTTTACATACATTCTTAGTAAATCTTCCAGTACTTGGTTTACTCTTTCAGTCTGTCCATCAATTTGAGGATGGAATTAAGTACTAAAATTTAGCGTAGTGTTTAATCCTTTAAACAGATATTTTCAAAAGTTACATGTAAATTTAGGATCTCTATCTGAGATTATAACTTTCGGTATCCCATGCAGTCAGAAAATTTGCTTTAAAAATATATCAGCTATGTGTGTAGCTTTATATGTAGTTTTAACAGGTATAAAGTGGGCCGCTTTACTTAATTCGTCAACTACTACCATTACAATATCATTTAAATTCTGATTTTTAGGCAGTCCAGTAATAAAATCAAGACTAATTATCTCCCATTTCCAGCTAGGAATGGGCAATGGTTGAAGTAATCCAACTGGGTGTTGATGTTCAGTTTTCACCTGCTGACATTCAAAACACCTAGTGATATATTCTGCCAGTTCAGTCTTCATGTTTGGCCAAAAATATTCTTTTCTTAACATAGTTATAGTCTTCTAATAACCTGGATGGCCCGGGTATGGGGTTTTATGGATTTCATCTAAAATTAATAACTTAACTTTAGGTACATTTGGTACATACATTCTGTCTTTATACAGTAAAAATACTTTATCATTCAAGTTGTACCCTTTACTTAAATTTTTTGTTGAATTTTCTTTCATTTATGCTTGTAAATTTTGGTAAATATCATCATGTTCTATCCCTGCTTTAAGCTGTTCTTCCAGATCTATTGTATAAGTGCTGATAATTGCTGCAAATTTCATCCTTGTATTTATACTTAATACATCAGCAACTTTATTTTCTTTACCTTTAATGTGCTAAATTTCGAAATCATACTCACTTAGAAAAGCTAGCCACCTAACTTGTCTAGCATTCAAATTAGGTTGATCTAAAAGATATTTTAGTCCTTTATTATAGGTCATTAGGATAAATTTTCTTCCAATTAAATGATGACGCCACATCTTTAGAGCATGTATAACAGTGAATAATTCTAAATCATAAGTTGCATAATTCTTTTCATGAATTTTTAATTTCCTAGACTCATAATCAATAACATGCCCTTCTTGAGTCAACACCCCTCCTAAACCATCATTGGAGGCATCAATACATACTACAAAATCTTTATTTGGATTAGCTATTCTTAAAATAGGTGTGCTGGTTAATAAAGTTTTTAACTTTTTAAAACTATTCTCGCATTTCTGGTTCCAATCAAATTTCTTTCCCTTCTTCTATAAAGAAGTTATCGAATTTGCGATTTTCGAAAACCCTTCAATGAACCTCCAGTAATAACCGGTAATTCCCATGAAAGATCGAACTTCAGTTACATCTTTAGGAACCGGCCAATCTTCAATCGCCTTTATCTTTTTGGGATCCACCGAAATACCTTCCTTAGTCACCACATGACCTAAGTACTCAATTTCATCTTTAAAAAAATCACATTTACTAAACTTTGCAAAAAGTTGATGATCTTGCAACTCTTGCAAAACAATTTTTAAATGTTCCTTATGTTCTTCTTCAGATTTCAAATAGATTAATATGTCATCGATAAACATGACCACAAACTTATATAAATAATTATGCATAACGTTGTTCATTAAACACATAAAAATAGCTGGGGCGTCAGTAAGCCCGAATGGCATGACGACAAACTCATAATGGCCATATCGAGTCCTAAAAGTTGTTTTAAAGATGTCTTCATCTTTAATCCTAACTTTATGATATCCAGACCTTAAATCATTTTTTTAAAACACCGTGGCTCCACATAGTTGGTCAAATAGAATATCTATGTGAGGCAACGGGTATCTATTTTTAATAGTCATTTTATTCAACTGACGGTAATCTATGCAAAGTCACATAGTTCCGTCCTTTTTCTTAATGAAGATGACAGGTGCCCCCGAGGGAGACACACTAGGTTGTATATACTTCTTGTCAATAAGTTCTTTTAATTGCGACTTTAGTTCATTAAGTTCAAGTATGTTCATTCGATAAGGGGCCTTTGAGCTGGGTACTGCACCTGGTACCAGCTCAATGGTAAAATCTAGTTCCCTTTTCAGAGGTAGTCCCATAATTTCTTCCAGAAATACATCAGCATACTCTCTTAAAACTCGTATGTCCTCAAATTTTAATTTGTTTGTTTTATTTAGATTTTCCTCGTCAGTTACTATTACTGCATAAACCTTACAACCTTTCCTAATAGATCTCTTAAGCTGCAGAGTAGAGATCTGCCTTATGGTTGTTTTTCTAGGGATTCCCTTTACCCTTATTGATTTGCCATCATTATTTATACACATAAAGGTTTTATCATAACAGTTTAAGATCACCCTATGTTGCTCTAACCAATCCATACCGATTAGTATGTCGTAAGAACCAAGAGGTAGTACATTAAGCTTAACAATAGTTTCAAATTGATCCATAACTACTACACATTTCTTTACAAAACAAGTTACCTTCCTTTTCGCACCAGTATCTAACTGAACCAACCAAGAATTTTCAAATTTTTCTACAGGCAGCTTACACTTTTCTACCAATTAGGTGAAATATAACTGAGACTAGCTCTTGGATCAATTAAAATAGCTATAGGGGTTTGGTTTATCGTACCTTCTACTTCCACCATGGAATTTTGATAGTTTGTTTGTCGATTCTCCAAGGCTGCATTGATTCTGGGCATAGTCCTCGCTAGGTCTCCAACAGTCATCTCCTCCTGTATGGTATGGATATCACTGACAACATTTTTTCGATTAGGACAGAATGAGGCATAATGTGGGCCATTACACTCCCAGCATTTTATGGGTTCTTTGCATTCAAATTTCTTTGTGTAATTTCCATGACTATTAGAAGACTCTTTACCCTTTGAATTGTTCTAATTGCTTGGTGAATTATTCTTATTCCCTTGGAAATTCTTGTTAGGAAAATTTATGGCCTTATTATTTTTAGAATTTTGGTTGGGTACAAACTCTTTCTTCTTTTGATCATAATGGTTGTTATTCTCTTTGGCTTTCCAGTTGGCCATGCTCTCCTTCTTCCGATTCTATTCATAACATAAACTAGCTTTCCTCATAGCTTCTTCCAGAGTTTTTGGATTGTCATAATCAATCCTATCCTTAATGTGATAAGGTAAAAAACTGAGGAATTGTTGTACCTTTGGTTTTTCATCTAGAAGGTATGGCACATACCTAAGCAGACTTAAAAACTTGATGTTCAAATCTTTCATAATCATTGAACCTAGTTTAAGCTCATAGAATTCTTTTTCTCTCTCCTCATAGTACTGCTCAGATAGAAATTTCCTTTTAAATTAATTCTTGAAGGTACTCCAATTTACATTCTTCTCTCTTATTCCCTTTACTCTCTTTAAGTCTTTCCACCATATATCAGCCTTCCCTGAAAGATTGTAGATAGACATTCTAGCCTTTATTTGGTTAGAATAGTTATAAATCTGGAAGTATTTCTTCATCCCAGATAACAAGGATTCTGCTTCCTCCCCCTTCTCAGTGTCTCCATTGAATGTTGGTGGTTCAATATTTTTAAACTCCCCAGAAATTTCTTCATAAGGTTTATATTTTCTCTTTTTAGTATAATGGTTGTCATCACTACTATCACGAGTGGAATGAAAATTACGTTGATCACCAAATACCTCTGAAGATGAGCTACTTTCATTTTTAGTCTGTTTAATCTTTTTATATTTATGTTGGTGACTTATATCTTCTTAATCAACTCTTTTACCCATTTCCTCAATTTTAAATCTTTCTGTTAGGATCTGATTTAGCTCCTCGTGAGCTCTCAGAATCCTTTCATTTTCTCGTTTAACAAATTCCATTTCAGATTTTAAGTCTTTTACTGTTTCTAAAAGTTCCGAGGAATTAGTGGTTAAGTATTCTTGTATAGGGTCTCTTTGTAAATTTTCTTGTTCAGTAAAGGGAGATTCCTCTTCCGCGTATTCCTCCAGTCTTTCCATACCTGTTGTTAAACTCAAAAACAATTTCTTTGTGGAATAACATTATAAGAAAATAACATCAGCAAAATAATTTAAATTCACTGTTTCATAAAAGCAAGTTGGGCTTCATCAAGGCTGAGTGTTTGAACCTTGTGCTCTGATACCACATGTCAAAACCCCAAAATTACATAAAATTTTAAAATTTTTAAGATAACATAAAATGTCTGAATACGCAGTTTACTAACTGTTAGCGGTTAGCCGAAAATGAAACAGTCTAACACTTAGTGTTAATCATTTTCATATTACATTAACTAATATAGTTTTCATTTTCATAATGTATATGAGATTGACCTGCACACAGCTTTCTGTCATATTTACTAATAAGTTTAATTTTTGGCAAGTAGGTGAAACCTATCTTTGAAAACTTGGGCTTACTTAGCATTTATGCTAATGCAAATGGATTTCTGGATCTTGAATATTTAATAGGTAACCATCGATCAAGTAGGGGTTAATTCATAAGTAGCAAGAAGTATATATGTTGCATGTTAAATGCTAGTAAATAACTAACTATTTAAAATCAAGCTCTGATGAAGTAAAGTAACTGTCTTTTATTTCATGAAAGTACTTCTATCAATCTGGATAGTAAAGATTTCCAATAGAGTACATGTTTCTATTTTGTCTCTAACTTACTAGTTATGGAAATTATGAACCTGTTACTTGTATGTAAAAAAAATTCTCACTAACAAGTTCTAAACTTTTGTACTTACATTATCTCCTTGCTGCATGCACTATTGTAACAACATACATTACCATCTTATTTTATAATGTACCAATCTGATTGTTACTTTCATTCTGTAGGAATCTTACTACCTGGAAATCTCTTTGACATTATAAGCTTGATCATTGTAATTAAATGCATCGTTTCATGATGGAGTACTATCTACCATTACTTCATAAGTCTAAGTCATAGGTAAATATATTATCAGTGTCATTCCAATGATTATAGACTTTGAGCATGGTTTAATCCATTATAAATTTACTATTATCATGTTGCCTAGCTTATAACAAGTTAATATTTATAATAACTATTATGGTATATTTTTCTACCTAGAACTTCTAATCGGAAGTTTACCCTATGTGACATTAATATGACCAAGATTCTTACACTATACTAAGAATAGGTTAACATAAACAATCACAAACTATCCTTGCCAAAGAATGATAGGTTTTATTATTATTGACAAGTCGAGTATGTAAACTATTATTTGAGAGAGCTTATACCAAGGTCGAGCCTTGTGGTAGTTTAAATGTCACGGTTTAAATACTTTTTACTCTTATAGTCAAACTTCATATATTATATCTACTCTAAACCATCGATTATAAATAATAAAGTTTGAAATATCATATGTGCATATTTTATCGCCGTTTTGCCGCACATATAAATCAAATGATAAATGGAAAGGTCCTAAAGCATAATCAACATTGGGATTATCCATATGACAAAGTTGTTACAACCTTTCACTAGGGTCAATGTTGAGAAATCATCGTTAATCAAATACACAAATCTCAAAGCTATCATACATTATGATATAGTTTATGTGTTATCAATGGTGAAAAATTTATACAAGCGTACTCCATAGTTTTGTGCATGGTTTGTTTAAATCATTGTATTAATAATTGGATGATTGAACCGTAGATGGACTATGGAATCGACCCTTACATGGTTAAAAGAATTGGAGGGCACGTGGTCACCTCCTATCCATGCATTGGTGATATAAAAGTCTTGGAAACCCTATTTGCTTTGTCATTTGCCTATGAAGTTCTCGCTGGCCTGCGGGCTGCACTGTATAGTTTCCATGGCCGCCATGAAAAGGTTGTCCTCTTCTTGCTTACTCCAAGGATTTTGTTTTATGTTGTTGTGGTTTCCAGAAATCGGTATTTGATTGCAAACCTTCTTAGTTGCAAACTTTACCATGCGAGTGTTTACTGGTTTTTTAGTTTGGTTCTCAGCCTATCCATAGCTCAGTCCTGTTCTCCTCGTGGCATGTCACTAATTTGTAAATCTAATCCTCTTTGTCACTGTTTGTGCTCCAAATTCATCGTAGGGTTTAGGGATTCTTGTGTGCACATTACACAACTGGTGACAGTCTCTTCATTGCACGATATTCTTTTATTTACAGGTAAAAATATCTCAATTTTTATTGTGTAGACTCTGTCAAATTATGAACACCGTTAGGGTTTTTAAATTTTATTGAACTGAAACCTAAACTAACGCTTGGTTAAATGCTTGTGCAGGAACCTGTGATAGTTCCAAGATTTGGTGAAAGATAAATGACGATCATCTTCAGTGGCTCGTGGCTCTAACTAGTAAGCCTTGAGTTCAAATGGGTTTCACCCTACTTGTATTGAGGGTTTTTCAAGGACAACTCAGTGCTTGGAAGCCTATTCAGTCTCTTTGTTTAATAGGAGTTTTAACAAGTTGTTTTCTAGTTTAAAGTTATAAACCCTTGCTACGATGCTGGGTAAAACTGGCCTGGAGCAGCGTGATGTATTTTCGTTAAGTATTTAGGCTTATGGCCTATCAATGTAATACATTTGGTTTTTAAGAAGGTTTTTAACTTCGAGCTCTGTCTCATTTTTGCAATGGTTTTTGTACTCTTGTAAACTAAGATTCTGTGTAATTAGATTCTTTCTTTCTTCAACTATCAGTGAAGATAATTACTGTTTAAGTTATATTTTGTAAGTACTTATTGTTAATATGAGGACTGTAGATCAGTCGTAATGGGAAATTTATAATATTAAACTTACTTGTCCAGAATATACAAGCTAGGGTTTAATGGAAATGAAACCCTTGTCTAAATATGTTCTTCAATTTTCTAATACTTAGGTTTTGCTTCCTTTTACTTCGGTTTGGCTATTACAGATGTGTGGTGGTATTTTAACTTGTTAACTGTAAACTTATCTTTGCTTGTTTATAAAAGATATTTGTTTAAGAAAAGACTGTAAACAGTCTATAGTATATGCTGTAATATTCTTGTAACATTTATTTATATAATTATCAATGTAAATGGATTACAAATTAGATAAATTAATTTATAATAGATAAATAAATTGTTAGGGTTTCGACCCTGAAGTTTTTCCTTCATAGGTATAAGCCTCTCTGGTAAATGTAAAATAATTTCTAAATATGTAAATATTTAATTTTATATTAGTTATTGTTTATACTTACATTGTTTTTATTTGCTAATCTGACACATAGAATTTATTCAGAGTTCTCTAAAGGATAGAAAGTAAATTCTGTAACTCTATTTACTTTTTATAAATTGAGGACTTTTAATATAACCCTATCTAGTTTATATTAAATATTAGTCTTAGATTTAGTTGATATTATTAGAAGATAAATTGTGTGGTTAGTAGCTTGTTTATATACTTAACTATATGTAATCACTATAACTCTAATGTAGTCTTACTGTTGCACTTCATTCAGTTTACTAAGTGAAAACAATGAACACAAAATAAATCATAATATTGTTTTTCCTCCATAGTATTTAAAACATTGAAATAAAATTACTCTGCTATCTATAGTTACACAATCCTATCTACCAATTTCATTCTCTTATCTACTTAAAGCATTCTATCTGTGCTAGAGTACGGTCTGGTTTCCAGGTGTGGAAAAACACAGTTTAGAAATTTATTTACATTCTAACACATTATTTTATAAATCCATTTCATTTCTAAAATAATTTAATAAAAAAACTAACTCAAACATTTCACAAACTGAACTATTAACATTCACCTAGCAATTAATTAAGATTTATTTAACTAACACAGTAAAATAAAATAACTTAGAACCTGTTGAGGACAGATGACAACAGGTTTAGGAGATCGTTCCTCCCTACCAATATCCTGGAGAGCGCTCAATCAACGCTTCCTCAGAACCCCCGAGCCTGTTCCTGGTCTTATTGGCTGAGAACTGGTGGAGAATGCAAACAGTAGAACCCTCTGTCAACTGACTAGTTCAATACCTCAATAAATACTCTACTCTCAGCAGTATGATCTTCTGCTCAAAAGCTACACTAGATCAATCAGAAGTTATCCCCTCAAACACTTTCCAAATTTCCCTTCCATTGAATTTCTCTGAAGTACATTCATTCAACCTGAATGATCACTTCTCTAGAATGAGCAACCTCATCTCTCTTCAATGGGAATTTTTATAAATATTGCCTAGGTCTTTTGGGTCAGTTTTCATTAATTGAGCCACCTGCTCTGATTCGACTTTCTTGGGGATTCATGACCCCAAATGTAGGGAGGTTTCCACCTGCAACAGTTGGAAGTGGTTTGAGGATGCTGCCAGATGTCAGTTTTCTCTCCACCTAGTCGCCTCCACCAATTTGACCAGTAAACACTCTTTTAATAGCTCTCCTAAGTTGTTGTCTACTCCTTTATTTATTTATAAATAAAATATTCAGAATTTACAATAAATATCCTTGACCCTACTGAGTCATTAATTACAACTTAGCATAAAATTTAACATATTGTCCTCAAATAATATGAAATTGTTTTTGCAGAATTGGGGTATGTGACATGACTTGTGTTGTTTCAAGTCATGAGGTTATACTATGTGATGTATGGCTAGTGATGGTCACATGTGCTATAAGTCTCCTTTAGGTATTAGCCACCCATAGAGTTATTTAATTTAGCATATGAATATATGACCTGGGGTAATACATATGTTCATAGGTTGGAAACAATTCTTCTGAGTATGACATGATAAAGATGATTAATTAACTAAATAGTCATGGAACATGCAGAAATTAATTGATGATAAATGAGATGAGCACAGAGATAGAGTAAGTATTTGAATTTCCCATTTCATACCTCCAGTGAAATTGAAGTGCACAAACATCAGCTAAGTCTAAATTATGGAAAACAAGTTTCAGTTAATTAAGGAATCTACTACTTGATTTATGCAAAGTGATTGTTGTGGATGTTAGTGATTGTGAAGAACTAAAGACATTCGGTTAAACTCCTAACTTATGGTCAAGAAATTAGTTAATCGTTTCACATTCAGTTCATTTCATTTCAATTCAGTTCAGTTCATTTCAATCAATTAACATTTAGTTAGAGGCAGTTAACACCAATGAATTAATGGAGGGCAGATATCTTCAGTTTGGGAGATAATTACGAGGTGACAAGTTGGTCCCAAGTTAAGGAAGGCACGATAGGTAATGTGTGGAGAGTGCACAAAGTATTCAGTACCCAAAAGTCATGCAACCATTCGCTACCTCTCATTGTATGACATAATAAGCTTTTTATTAGAGTGCTATGCACTTAACAAGGCTATGACATTATTCTGAATGATCTCTATTCTTTAGTGCTTATTAGATTACTCTTATAAAGCAATATGCAAGTTTTGTAAAATCATTCTCTTCCATTATCTATCATACTCAAAGGATTGTTTGTTGGGTTTTTCATCGTCTAGATTTGGAGGATTTTCCCAGGGTACATCATGTGTTTTATGGATTAAATCATTTGTGTTTGAATCGTTTTATGAGATCTACATGCACTTGATTTGTTTGTCAAAAGTTTTCAACTTCAAGTATCTTCATCTTTGCTCAAACATTTGGTCCAATGTTGTGTTATAGAATACTTTCCTTGTTAAGAGGGAGTGTTAAAGAAATGTAACTACAGAAGATATTTTATTTCGTTATATTATTATTATTATTATTATTCGTCGTTTTAGAGATGTTGTTCCTTTTCTTGGGGATTTCATTGATGTATTTGGCCATGTAAAGTAGTGAGGTAAAACATCTATTGTAAGTCAGGTCAGCAGTATCCACAAAAGTATTATTAAAATGTAATTTTGAGTCTCCCAAGGATAGTCAGATATGATTGGGAGGCGAATTCAGCCCTATTGGGTTATTATCCATCTCCACTAATCAATATAAATAGGGGAGTCATCTCCCTCATCTGGCCACACTCAGAAATCAAGCAAGCTCACTATAGAGAGAAGGAGTGGTCCATCTTGTTGATGTATTTGTAACTTCATAATGTATTCACTTGTATATATTTTATTTCTTTGGTCCCCGATGCTCCTATCGTGAGAATCACTTATATTTCTTTGTACCCTGATATTCTTATCAAGAGAATTACTAAAAGGCACGAGGAAGTCCCCTCCATTGTAAGTCAGGTCATTAGTACCCCAGTTGTAGTTACTTGAGACTACATAACTGAGTTAGGATTACTCAAGCCTATATAACTAAGTCAAATATTAAGTGAACAAAAGAATATAAATAGAGGGAGGAAATCCTCATTTGAGACACACACACTCACTCAACTAGCGCACATGAGTTAGAGAGGAAGTGTTGGCACAAGTGAGAGAGATCAGTTTTCAGAGATCATACTGCTGCCATTGGTGCTCATTATATCTTTGAGGAAGTTGCGGGGTTTTTCCTTTATGGTTTCCCCGAGGATAAATATTTGTGTCTATTGTCTCTTATGATTGATTGATGTGCATGTTATTCTCTCAGATAAGATCCTAATATCATATTGTCTAATTGATAACATTCTAACATGGTATCAAAGCTAACCTGAGAATAAGACACTGTGCGGCTGCAAAAGATAGGGCTTCTTATGTTTTGGGTCTCTCTCCACAATCAATCAGCAAAAGGAGGCTAGGATGACTCTCCATTGAAGGGCACATCTTTTTTTGAAGAAGAATTTGATTCCAGGCATTTTTAGTTTTTGGTGCAGGAAATTAGGGATTTTTACAGAAGAGGAATTTTTGAGTGAGCCCAGCATAGGACTTCTATCCTCATCAAAATCGAATTTTAGAGACAAAGGTCGAATTTTTTGGTTTTAGTGAAACTCCAAGAAATTCAAACCCTAGTTTGACCCCAAGCCTGAAAAACCCTAAAATACTAAAACAGGTATTTTTGGTACATTCTCTATATCTCAGGATTGAGTAAGTATCAGGGGACAAAATTTTCATAGGTCAAATATAAAATCCTATTGTACCCTTTGTAAACATTTCAGCCTCATATTCTCTATATTCTAAGAGATATGATTCCTATAAATCAGGGTTCCAGCCTCTTCCAGGATTGATCTCTAAATAGGGCACCTAGGGAGAATTTCTATATCTTAGGCTAGGAAGGTCCAAATGAAATTTATTACGATGTTCTAGATAGGGTATGGATTGTATGTTCTGTGGTAAAATTTTCAAACCCTGAGGATGAAATAGGGACACCTTTCAGTCCGTACAAGTTCTCTATGCTGAACATTCCTGAATTAAGTCACTGTGGGAAAACTATCATAAGTCCCAATTGGTGAAACCAAATATGATAAAACCTGTGGTTTTGAAAATATAAAATATGAGGATACCTTAGTATGAAATTTCATACATAGAGGAGTATTACGTTCGTAGATACCGCATAAACAATATCGGGAATTTTTCTAGAAGAAATTGGACAACTAGGGCTTCCTGTTTCGGGAGTTTCCCTCCACTATTTTTAGAAAAGGATTACATTGGATAGCTCTCCTTGAAGAGGTATATCTTTATATCCAATAAGAAGTTTGAAATTCCAAGTTTTGAAAATTAGTATTTCTCTGACAAACCCTAGATCAGCAAGCTCTGGAACGACGATGGACACCTCAAATTGGTAAGATCTAATCTTTGGTATTTCCATTTGAGGTTCTCAATTAAAATGTCTCATCACACCAGCTAGATGTCAATATTGGTGAAGATTATAACTTACAAGCATGGAAGTATAGGATCTCGTTGGTTCTTGAATAAAATGAATTGGACAACTACATCCGTAAAGAGGTTCCAGTTCCAGAGGAAGATGAGGTTGAAGCCTTACATAAGAAGAACTTGGTTAAGGCCAAGAAAATCATTGCTGATTCAATCAAGGATCATCTTATACAACAAGTGTATTCCCCAAAGACACCTAAAGAGATGTTTGATTCCTTGACCAAGATATTTGAAGGGAAGAACATAAATCTAAAGATGACTTTGAGAAACTAGTTGAAAAATGTAAAGATCCAGAATGCAGAGACCATATAGTCATACTTTACAAGGGTCTCTCAAATTAAATAACAACTTGAAGCAATGGATGAAGAAGTAGAGAATGAATAAGTTGTGATAAACACCTTGAATGGACTCCTAGGATCATGGTATTCATTCATTCGAAGAATGTGTGCCAGAAGGAAGTGATTACTTTCAGCAGACTTTGGGAAGAGTACACACAAGATGAAGCTCGACTCATAATAAGAGAAAGAGAAGATGGGAGCAATTGCACACCAAGCTCTCATGATCCAAAGAATATCTATCAAGTGATGAGGAATATGAAGAACTCAATTCTTGAAGAACCTCTTATCCATCTTAGTGTTTGGATAAGAAATGATGCTCTGATGAAGTTGAAAGAAGGAGTCTACCGACGAAACAAATAAAGATAAGTATTCAATTGTCATTTTATGATATTGTTTTGTTATGCATTTGTTTATATTCAGTTGATGTATTATGCATGATAGAATGTTTGCATTAATGACAATATACTACTAATATGCATGTGATGGGTAAGTAGCTCATGGTGCTATACAACTCTCCATTGCTACTTATCTAGAATGAAACCTCTTTGCTGACATATTGGATTAGTGCACAATTTCAATGTTGTCATGGTAGAGATGGAAGACATATAGAAAGTTTCCATGAGATATGGATGAATGTTGTATTAGCTAAAATAGTTGCATGATTATATCTTTATGCATAAGAATTTTCCATTATGAATATGCCCTAGGAAATGTTTCTAACCATACAACTAATGAATTTGACTTGTAGGAAAGATCACGTACAATCGTCTACAAGAAAAGAAAGATGAGACTTGTTCCGAAGAACAAGTGATGACAGTTCAAGAAATTATCCAAAATGAAGAATAGTATGACGAGACTTCAAGAGGCCTCAGAGACACTCTAGTTATGTGACAATGTTGAGCGACATCATTGATCCAGAGCCTTCCATCTATGAAGAAGTAGCCAAGAAGAAAGGGAAGGAGAGTACCAGTTCAAGAAGAATGATGTCTAGGATGCAGTATCGAGACCTGAAGGGAAGTCTGTAATGTCTTCCATATGGATCTACAAGATCCCGCATGAAGTAGATGGAAACATCATGGGATACAAGGAAAGATTCGTAGCATGAGGCTTCTCACAAAAAAAAATAAGGCATAGACTACGAAGAGACATTTGCAACGAGTGGGAGTTGAGGCACATGACAGGTAAACTCATGTGTGCAAATTAAAGAAGGCCTTGTACAAGCTCAGAAGACACCCATGGGACAACACATACATGAGGAGCTTGAAGATCTTAATCTTTGATGCAAGGTTGAATATGAAATCCTATAGAGGATGACAAGCTCATAGATGGGTGCAAGGAGAACATTTTCAAGATAGAGGATCTTGGTATCCAGTGACTCTAGATGGATACATAGAATATTAGTAGCAGAGGAAACTACTTGTCACTCCACAACAGAATTTTTCAATGCATAGAGTACGAAAGGCAGAGGGAGAATGATGCTCCATTTTAGAGGGAGTGACTGCAAAATATCCTGATATTTGACATGGTACGACAAGATGGATAGCTTACTGATGGCTCTAGGATTTATTGAGAGTAAAGAGGATTCCAACCTTTACTTCAAGGTTGAAGGCAAAAGACCAGTGATGCTCCTGCTATATGTCGATGACTTGTTCCTGACAGAAAAGAGGAACTTATTAAAATTGCAAGAAGGAGACTTGCTGCCAAGTTTGAGATGAAGGACTTGGATATGCTGCACTACTTTCTAGGCATTGACATGTGGAAAAGTGCAGATGGAATCCCCCTTAGAAAAGGGAAGTATGCAGTGGATATCCTGAAGAGGTTCAGGATGATGGACTACAAGGCCATGTCCACACCTATGGCATCGAACCTGAATTTATTGAGTGATGCTTCATCAGAGTCGGTTGATGCTACGATGTATTGTTAGATGATTGGTTCCTTGATGTACCTGACGAATATGAGACAAAATACTTGCTTTGTTGTGAACAAATTGATGTCCCTGACAGATCCAAGACACGTTCACCTGATGGTTGCAAAACATGTAGTGAGGTACCTAAAGGGTACAGTTGACTATGGGCTCAAGTATGAAATGAATCAGAATATTAACTTGAAGGTTTATGTAGATTTGAATTGGACAGGAAGTGCCATTGATGAAGAGCACTTCGGGGTGTTGCTTCAGTATCGGATCAGGTGTGATCTCTAGCTTTAACAGGAAGGAGTCCTGTATGGCGCTGAGTACAGCCAAGGAAAAATATGTTGCCACTTGTATTTTTTGTATGATGCAGAGAGGAGAAGTGAAGCTCTAGTATGTGATCCAGATCAAGATCTCTCGAAAGAGGGAGTTCTAGCATAACCGGTTGGATAGTTTTCTGAGTATAAAATCGTGGCGAATCCCGTAGGTTGCTTAGACATAAATGGTCCTATAGGTTGTCCTAGAATGTAATCGGTCCCGACGAAGCTCGTAGGTTATCCTTGGACGTAATCAGCCCTGATGCGATTCTATTCTAGAAATGGTTAGGGTGAAGTTTGAGTACTTCAGGAAGAAGCTTGGTGTTCTCCAAATCGAGGTTCCCTCCAAGGGGAAGTGATAAGTCCTTGGGCCCTTCTGACATGGTGGCAGGCCAAGACTCCCATGGTTGGATGTAAGTGCTGAGCCCTTTTGAAATGGTGGAAGGATTGGTTCCTCCCATGGTCAGATGTAAGTGATGTGCCCTTTTAACATGGTGGTAGGACTAGTTCCTCCCATGGTCAGATGTAAGTGTTGTGCCCTTCTAACATGGTGGTAGGATTGGTTCCTACCATGGTCAGATATAAGTGTTGTGCCCTTCTGACATGGTGGTAGGTGGGGCCTCCCATGGTCAGATATAAGTGCAGTGGCCTACATCTAGTATCAAAAAGGACTGGCTCTATAGAGACCCACATCCAGTATGAAAAAGGACTGGCTCTATGGAAGTACATCCAGCATGAAAAAGGGTTGGCTCTGTAGTGGCCTACATCCAGTATGAAAAAGGACTGGCTCTATAGAGACCCACATCCAGTATGAAAAAGGACTGGCTCTGTGGAGGTACATCCAGTATGAAAAAGGACTGGCTTTGTGGGGGTACATCCATTATGAAAAAGGACTGGCTCTGTAGAGGCCTACATCCAGTATGAAAAAGGAGTGGCTCTGTAGAGGAATACCTACATGGAGGCTAGGCCTACAACTAGCATGAAAAAGGTCTGGCTCTGTTGAACTTCCTGTGAAGAGAAGAATTGAGAGATAGCACCATTTGATTGAGATAGCAAAAGTAGTGATGATCTAGTGATGAAACCCCCTTCTATACCCCCCCAATAACTATAAACCCCCATTTCCTAGTCCCTACCCCCCAATACCTACAATATATTGACCTTCTTTTTCATAATAAAAAACTCCCCCTTTATGAATGAGTGTAATAAGATATTGCTCAACAAAGTGAATCCCCCATGGAGCGAGGAAGTAATCAAGTATTATTCTTGGGTTCTTGCAAGTATTATTGTTGGGGTCTTACACTATACTTGGATGAAGTCTATATCGAGGAAGTTTTTCTAGTTTTTCTCCCCAGTGAGGGTTTCGCAGGATAAATCTCTATGTTCTTTTGTGTGGTTTTTCTTGTCGTTCTTTTAGTGATCCTTTTGCATATGGTTATGATGTTATGATGATAAATGTTTTAAGATATTGTATAACCATTAAAATATTAACAAATTGGATGAGAAAAAACTCAATGGGAGGATGAATATGGTTGAATTTAATATCCCTGAATCATATTTCAGAGATACTAACTCCTGACAAAGACTTGGTGCATAAAATTGCAAACTAGGTGCTAGGAATTTACTAGTTTTGACTAGAAGGACTCAAAATGAAAGGATTCTTCAACATGAAATCAGAGATACGATATTAATGTAATGTCCCTGATCTGTAATAAGATCAGAATATTATCTCTGATATAATTTTTATCCAAAATATGACATGAAAATTTGCATTCAATCAAGAAGCTCTTAAGACTAGGCAAATATGGGAAATTGTCTGACACTTTTGCAAACTGGGAAGTGGGGAGAAAAGAAGGAAAATTTTAGGACTTATAAAATATATTACCTAACACATTTATATCAGGGACAATATAGGTTTCAGAATCATCATCTGTTGAAACTTACTCCCATGCTTCTGGGTCACCTAACCATGAAACTAGGAAGACTTTGTCAAATCCAAAAACCAGAGGCGTGTATAAATTGAATAAGGTTTTGTAATAATATTATGAGATAGTAATAAAAGGTTCATGAAGTTTCATAATAGATCATAGGAAAAGGAAATTATTTTTCAAGTTGTAAAGGTGAGACTAGCTCACCGGGAAACTCACTAGCTCCATCTTCAGGCCTTTCCAAACAGGGTAAGGGTGATTCAAATTCTCTGTTTTGGACTTGGGGAACTTATATATGTATGTAAGTGACTCATTAGAAAATAATGGTTTTATTTGGATTCATCAAAGTCGAAATATGATAGTTACATCAAAACTAGTCACTTTCCAATGCAAATCTAGATTAGGTTGACTTAAAATGAGTAAATCTCAGCCATTTCTAATCATATTGGAATAAACCTTGCTGAGAATGCTTATGATATCTTATTATAGCCAATAAAATTTAAATTAATCTCATTAATTAACTATAACACTATATTCAACATTGTGCATCTTTACAGTGTATTTTAAATACATAATACAAGGAAGGACATGGAGGTTTGAACCCTTATATATTGAAAACTCTTGTACATGTTAATGACATACGATATATAGTCATGGATGGATGGAGGCTTATAAAAAATCATGAATCAACTTAGAGAAGCTAACAGGTACAAGAGTAACATGTAATGAGAAGGAGATAAGAGGGGAAGAGGAGAGGGGGAATGCGAACCTTAGGGCGCATCTCCCAAGAACCTGAGGCACAACACTCAGCAAAGAAGCCTTAGATTCATCAACATAAAAAATAATAAGCATCAAAACTGAGTAATGTAGCTCCCAATTCCTTTAAATAAACCTCTAGTGACTTGTTGGGAAAGTCAACCACCTACTAAGCACGTTTCCCTTGCCAAAACCCTAAACCTAGCCATGAAATCACCCTCCATGAGTAAATTAGCATGAATAAGACAAGAAATAGGCTTCCCTGTCATCCAACTTCATCCAATTTGGAAACTGCGCCCTCCTTGGCCCATAGTTGTTGCTTTTCCCTTTGTCACTGAACTCCACAATGGAAAATGCGCCCTAGAGTTGTTGCTTTTCCTTATGAAATATTTTTTTGAACTGCCTAATTTTGTGAATGAGTCTCCAAATGGAAATTGTGCCCTACCTTGGCATATATTTGCCTCTTTTGTGTATGACAATGTTTCTTGTCTTTTGTGAATCCTATGAGGGATTATATTTACTCCTTGGCAAGTTGGATTGCCCAAGTGGCCCTCCTATTAATGAAAACTTATCATAAATCAATAATTATCATAATAATTAAAATTAACAATAAATCAAACTTATTACAAGACTCTTACATAATTATTTTAGCAATTTTCCCTAGGGTAATGAAATAATATCACTTAGAACCCCTAGGTGTTTATCACGGTCAACACTTTTTGGTGGTCAAAATGTGGGGATATGATAGTCCTCCCCTCCCAATTCTAAGTGTACTCAAGCAGAAGCACTCCATAGTGCTGCAATTTTTTTCCATCATGTTTCTGCTGCACCACTCTGATCATAGTTATTTCTTTGATGACCACTTTTTACAAAATTGTCAACCCAGTTAAGGTAACTGAGTAGAAATCCTGGATCCCACTGCCTCCTCTGTAAGGACCCAAATTTTGCTTCCCCCTTTGGAAATTTTCCATTCCAAATAATTTCAAGGTCCCATGGTTTTATCTGGCTCCTTCCAACCATCAATAAAAACAGCAAAATTTTATCATTGTAGAGGATGAAAATGAGGTTGTGAAAATCATACCACCATATTGGAAGTTCATCTCTTCCCATGCCAAACTGAACATTTTTAAACTCTCCCGCCATACATGGAATTCCTCAATGTGGGACCAAATCATATTGAGTCTCTCCACCATATGTAACTCATATTTGTTCCAGGAAGCATCGAAACATACATCATTTCTGTTCTCAAGAAACAGGTGGTGATTCCCTGTGGGGGTGCTCATCTCCAACATGTATCTACTCATCCAATCCATGGAATTTCATGTACCCAATGCATCCAATGGCTGCAATACATTCCGTATGTATCTCACATGATAAAAAATTCCATATGCATCTTTGGGCCTGCTACATATGCAATTAAAAGTTTTACCTATGTGAGCCAATCTTGCACACCCTTTAGTCTCCATCTTTGTTATGTATCTTCCTATCCAATCCATGTCTAGATGAATGCAATCAAGTGGAAGAAATATGAGCCTATATTGCTTCTGAGAAGGTAATGGTGCATCCCTCAAGTTATCTTGAACACCTATGGGAGCCTCGTACTCCTCATGTGGCACCAACAAGAAAAATTCCTTCTCCCAATTTTCATCCCCTTTTGATGTGGATGAAATAGGAGTGTGAGTAGAACTATGAGTCAAATATCTGCAATACTTATCCTCCCATATTATGGCTGCATATTCTTCATCACTGATTGATCCAACCAATGTGGGTTCGTCTGACTCTTCCATGGAGACAAGACTCTCTCTAGAAAACAACTCTTGTTTTCTATGGAAAAGAACAAGTGCTTGGTTATCTTCAAGATTTTCTGCATGGTCCTCAAGAACATGCAAAAATAAATGCATCACATGATATTCCTCCATATGATCAGGAATTTAGTCAACCTTGTGAATATGGATGAATGGTGTATAAGAGGGTAGGTGAAATCTTTGCAACTCCTCATGAAGTTTCTCTATCTCCATCTTGGACTCTTGGAGTGCACATTGAGTGTTGTTCAAGGAATCTTGGGTGGTCAATAATTCTTGTGTGATCTTGTAATTATCCTATTCATCCTTCAAGGATGCTCCATGCACCAAATCAACAAGCTGAAGCAAACTATCTCTATCAGAAAGCAATTGGAGAAAATTACCTTTGGTGCTTTTCATGGATTTTTGAAACTTCTCCATGTCTTCCATGGAAGATTTCTCCTCCAAATTCCAACATAGGTTTTGCATCAATGCATGGGTTCCATGGAGTGTGTGTAGGACCTATTTGATCTTGAACTCACTCATCTTCAGTGACCTTGAAAGGAAATAAGGTGATGGCTGATGAGCCTCTTCTTCTTCATTACAAATACCTCACAGTAACTTGTTCTTCTCTTCATGAATATTTGTTTCTACTTTTCCACTTGCAATACAAGATGGTTCATAGATCTCCTCAATGATGATAGGGGGATGTGAATTCTCACCAATTTCAATCCTTACTTCTGATGTGGCTGCAAATTCATCTTGCTGCAAGAGAGTACAAAATTCTGAACTGTGTTCCTCCCTTTTCATCAGATTTTCTTCCTTCATATTTCCTAGTTCACACCCAGTTGGTGGGGGATTGTCAACCACTTCAGTAGGAAGTTCAAATGATGATTTCAGATCTGATTTTTCTTCTTATTTTGGATCTAATACAAAATATCCCTTATCATCATTGACATCATCACCCTCCTTTTCATTGATTTGGTGTTCACCAACAGAGAAACTAGGAGTGAATTCTTTCCCCTCACCATTGTCCTTCATTCTGTAGTCCTCATAGGAAAGTGTAATATTTTAAATCTACCATGAATTATATGGTTGCAAATAATCATGGTTGCTGAAAAAATCAGAGACCTTATAATCCATGTTTCATATTACCATCTTCCCGAAGTGATACTAAGGTGGCTTGATCCTCCACCAACTTTTCTGGTTCACACCCAAGCAGTGTGGCCTTGTTTTATTTTTCCTTATGTGGATC
Source organism: Pseudotsuga menziesii (assembly GCA_001517045.1). NCBI lineage: Eukaryota > Viridiplantae > Streptophyta > Pinopsida > Pinales > Pinaceae > Pseudotsuga > Pseudotsuga menziesii. Next base: position 65,057 of record LPNX010495132.1, on the reverse strand, counting down.
CAGAGGCGACTATAACTCTGATTTGTAATAATATTTTGGATCTGATACAAGATATGTCTCTTCACCCATACAAGATCCAAAATCCTTATCAGTGATCATCAAATCACCCCCAAAGAATTTGGAAGTGCATTCAGCTTCCTTTTCTTCTTCCATGCAATCACCTTGTAGTGACTTGCACTCCACCTCGGGAATTTATTCCTATACTTAATTCCTCTTCTTTTTCAAGAAAGTTGAGGCTTCTTCTTCAAGGAAGTTGAAGATTCTTCATGAAGATGGTTAGTGGAATTTCTATTTGAAAAAGATCCAAAAATTCTCTTAATGATTGGACAAGCAGATGGCTTTGATGAATCTTCATTTTTTCCTCTTCTTTTGGATCCAGGTGGCAACCTTCTAGTACCCACTTCCCTGCACACTTAATCAACCACGTGTGCAATCCTTTCCATGTTTGTCCCATAGTAGGGATCTCTGAACATATTATGTATCTCAAGAGTGCAGTACTCTCGAAAAGATAAGGCCTCCCTTATCTCTTCTTTCAAGGCATAATATTCCATGGAATACTGGAAGGGATCCTTAGAGTTCCCTCCACTGAACATTTGGCCATAGATGCTTGTAGATTTATGCCAAAGAGATTGATTAGAAGATGAGTAAAAAAAATCATCAACATCATTCCTACTACCTCTACATGAGGTACTGCATGAAGACTCTTCATAGCCTTCTTCTTTAGACTTCTCAAGGTCTTCTTCAATCATTGGTAGGAGACTCATGGTTGCAACTTGATTTAATGATCTGCAATGTTAGTCAACATAGATCCTTATTTCCACATGATGAGCCAATGAAATTTCTCTGATACCACTGTAATATCCCCGAATCATATTCCAGATATACTAACTCCATACAAAGACTTGGCGCGGAAAATTGTCAAACTAGGTGCTAGGAATTTACTAGTTTTGACTTGAAGGACTCAAACTAAAAGGATTTTTCAACATGAACTCAAAGATATGGTATTAATGTAATGTCCATGATATGTAATCAGATCAATATATTATCTCTGATATAAGTTTTATCCAAAATATGACATGAAAATTTGCATTCAATCAGGAAGCTCTTGAGACTAGGCAAATATGGGAAATTGGTTGGAACTTTTGCAAACTGAGAAATGGGATGTGGGGAGAAACCAAGGAAACTTTTAGGACTAATAAATTATATTCCCTAAAACATTTATATCAGGTACCATTTAGGTTTCAGAATCAACATCCACTGAAACTTACTCCCACGCTTCTAGGTCACCTAACCATGAAACTATGAAGACTTTGTCAAATCCAACAACCGGAGGCTTGTATAAAATGAATAAGGTTCTGTTATAAGGTTATGAGAAATTAATAAGAGGTTGATGAAGTTTTATAATATATCAGATGAAAATAAAATGATTCTACAAGTTGTAAAGGTAAGACTAGCTCACTGGGAAGCTCAATAGCTCCATCTTCGGGCCTTTCCAAATAATGTAAGGGTGATTCAAATTATCTGTTTTGGACTTGGGGAACATAGATATGTTTGTTAATGACTCATCATGAAAGGAATGGTGTTATTTGGAGTTATACAAGTCGAAATATGAAAGTTGCATCAAAACTAGTAACTTTCCGTTGCAAATCTAGACTAGGTTGACTTAAAATGAGTAAATCTCAGCCATTTCGGATCAGTTTTTGAATAAAACTTGTAGAGAATGTTTATGATATTATAATACAGCCAATATAATATAAATTACTCTCATCAATGAATTACAGCACTCTCTTCAACATTATGCATCATCACAGTGTATTTTAAAGACATAATACAAGGAAGGACATGGAGGTTTGAACCCTTAGATACATAAAAATATTGGACCTATTAATGAAATCTGATATAAAATCATGGATGGATGGAGGATTCTAACAAATCCTGAATCAACTCAGAGAGGCTGCTCCACAGCTCTAGTGTAACTTGCAATGAGAAGGGGAGAAGAGGGGAAGAGGAGAGGGGGAATGAGAACCTTGGGGTGAATCTACCAAGAAACCAAGGCACAACACTCAGCAAAGAAGCCTTAGCTTCATCAAAATCACAAATAATAAACATCCAAACTGAGTAATGGAGCTCCTACTGTCTTTAAATAAACCTCTGGTGACTTCTTGGGCAAGTCAACCACCTGCTGAGCAAGTTTCCCTTGCCAAAATAGTAACCCTAGCCATGAGTTCTCCCTCCATGATTAAATTAGCACATGAGATAATAAATATGTTTCCCTATCATCCACCTTCATCCAATTTGGAAACTGCGCCCTCCTTGGCCTAGAGTTGTTGATTTTCCCTATGACAGCTTTTCCTGCACTGCCTGCGTTTGTCACTGAACTCCAAAATGGAAATTGCACCCTAGAGTTGTTGCTTTTCTTTATGACAACGTTTTCTGAACTGCCTTCTTTTGTGACTGAGTATCCAAATGGAAACCGCACCATATCTTGGCCTAGAGTTGCCTCTTTTGTGTCTGACAGCTTTTCTTGGCTTTCGTCAGTCCTATGACAGATTCTATTTCCTCCTTGGCAAGTTGGCTTGCCCAAGTGGCACTCCTATTATTGGAAACTTATTTTCCACATAATTATTTGCATAATAATTAAAATTGACAAGAAATCAAACTTAGTACAAGCCTCTTACATAATTATTTTAGCAATTTCCCCTAGGGTAATGAAATAATATCACATTGAACCCCTAGGTGTTTATCATGGTCAACACTTTTTGGTGGTCAAAATGTGAGGATATGACATTGATTCAATCATTGAGTCATCTATAGAAAAATAACTACATTCATTTAGGAAACCATGGACCACCATTAATGAACAATTAGCCGTAATGAACTTGGGTACCATGAGATGGTGTGTGTATTGCATATATAAATATAATGTAAGGTAGAAGGCTCTTAAATAAGGTATGTAGGAGAAGTATTGTTGTGTGCCGACTATATTGTGTTGGTATTGTACAAGCATAGTGAACTTATGCTTGAACTGTAGAGATATTGCAAATTGTTCTTGTATGGCTTAAGGGTGTTTCTAATTGATGAGTGGTAAAACTCATTGGTTTGTTAGTTTTCCCTAGTAGAACGGTTTCCCAAGGTAAGAATCATCATTCATGCTCATTATAAAAGATATTAGAACCCAACACTTGTGTGCCGAGTGTAGTGCTTCCATTACTTTGTATTGGAATTAGGGCTGGGTTTGACGATGACCAGCTTGACAACAATATGTAAGCATGGTGAAAACATGACATGCAACCGAGGAAGATAGATGGAGATGGCATTCTCACATCCCAAGAGTGTAGAGGGAAATTGTAGAAGTAAAAGAGACTTTCCATATGGTTATCTCTGCAATGACAAGAGAGAATATTATAGAGAGACAACAATAGGTCAAGCATTGACATAAGATGGAGATGAAATTCAAGAGGAAATGCAATCTTAGATTAGTGTTACAGGATCCTCAAGGTCTAAGGATAATAAGCTTGCTCATACTGAATTGCTTTATTAAAAAATATGCTCAAAAATCTTCTATTAAAAAAATTGTTCATGGACAATCAAGCATATAGACAAGATCTTCTTAAAAAAAAAGTAGAGGAAAATAAGAAAATGTCAAGCAAACCAAGCACAACATGTGACTCATTGTCTATCACCACTTTACAAACTCACCTTCATGAGCTATCCAAAATCATCAATGGCAAGATTAGTAAAGAGCACCCTCGTAGAGGGTATTGCAACAAAGCCACTCCTAGGTGCCGACAACTAAGCCCATAACTGTTTTACTTTATTTTATCTTAGTAGTATCATAGCAAGAACAATTACTTTTGGATGTCTTCATGGATAATGACTTACATATAGGCTTTATCTTAGTAGTATCATAGCAAGACCAATTATTTTTGGATGTCTTCATGGATAATGACTTACATATAGGCTTAAAGATGTTTAGTTTGCCAGTTACTTTTAAGCTTGCCATACTTGTTAATATATCTAGGTCGTTGGTATGGTTTTCTTAGTAACGTATGAGCTAAAGAGCCACGTGAATCTATGTATATCTTTTACTTATAATATACCTACTTATTTTTGTAATATAGAGTGTTAGAGCTTTAAAAAAAACGTGTAATCACACAGGTCACTAAAATACTTTTCATATAAATGTCCTACTTTTAACTAACATACTTTTCATATAAAGGTCCTCCACTTAAGTTATTGTATACCTCTTAAAATAGAAACTAATATATTTTTTCATGTCAATACTACTTTTAAGTTATTATGTAACTTTTAATATAAAACTAAACTAGCCATTCAAATGATTTTTTTCTGAGACTGTTTATCATGTGTTATACTTTCTAAATTAAATTTAAACTAGTGATTCGAATAAATTTTTATAGCTTATAAATTAAAATTAAACTAGCGATACAAATGAACTTTTGTGAGAGTGTTTCGTCAAATTTCATGCCTAATCAAGAAAGCAACTCTTTCTTATTGACAGAATGAGGAAAATGAAATTGGCAAAGAAAGATGAGACGAATGATCCGTCATTTGACCGATTTCATCGAGAATACAGTCTGAGAAGAAATTACGGAGCCCAACCTAAATACAGGATAAGTTGTTACAATTACGTAGGTTCAAGGACGCTTATCGGTAAGAGATTCTTAATTTCAATGTTGGCAACGCTGTAGCCATCACGGTGTTTGTAGCCGTAATGGAAAGCTCTGCTAATGTCATAAGCATGTTTCTTAGTGGAGATGGGAACAATCTTGTGCAGGAAAGCCAAATCTTTGCTCACATGATCCAACCTCCTTCCACCTTCGTAGTCAATTACATTGACCTGATTTTGCAGCAACTTAAGATCGTGCTTCATATCTCTAACCTTCGTCTCCACAAGATTTGGAGTGACAAGCGCAATGGCGGACAAAGACCTTGCATCCATCCTAAATATCAACAAATTCTTCACAATAGCAAGGCGACAGAGCTCTTGGAGGAATCCGAGCAGAACCACAATGTGGAGGCTTCCGTTCTCGACATACCAACCCTTTAAAGCCTTGAGACCCAGGGGACCTGGCATCACCTTAATTCCCAGCGCATGAGCAATAATGAAATCTCTCGAGTTCTCCAGGTTCGACGCAACTCCTCTCACATTCACACCAGACGTCACCGCGTCTCCAAACGCGCGAGCAGTAAAGACTGCCATGATAACACTTGAAACAGCCAGCTTCAACAGGACTCCTTTAGATCTTGCCCTAGACAAGAAGACCGCAATAGGGCAAGCCATTAGACCATCCATTCCAGTCGACGCAAAACCATGACCAGACATGAGGTCACCTGTCCTGTGAACCATAAGGCATGGAATGGACTTGATTTGAGGCACTTGCCTTCGCACCAATTGAAAAGACCACCCCAGACAAGCATTTAAGCTCACCCCACCTTCCCACACCGAGCCACGTGAACCGATTTCACCACCTGTCCTTGCATTCAACCGAAACGGAGTGGACTTGATAACTGGGGCCCATAAAGGGGAAGCCCACATGATCAAGACCTTGGTCTTATGGGGGAGAGCAGAAAGTGCCCAACCCATTGAGAATAAGCTCCCCAGGGCTAAGGGAGGAACCTTTATTGGCCTCATTATCCGCCCTCAAAGTTGTTTTTCCTCAAAACATGGAAGAATTTGATTTTTTTGAAGGAGGAGACTTGGGCCACGATTTTGTGGATTAGCTGCCGCATGAACAATTGATTAGGCATAAGATATTTGGCTAGAGCGCGGGCAACAATTCTGGAGTCTCCAATTACAGTTAACTTAGAGATTCCCAACGACTCAATTTCATATCTATAATGTTAATCAAAGGTTTTATTATATTGTGACATGGATGTGTTATTTAATGAATTTTATTATTAACTTTTAATAATATGTATAATCATTAGTGATGGTATTTCATTAAATTTATGTAATAAATGCAAGAATACAAAATTATTTAATTAAAAATAGTATTGTTTAATTCTACTATAATTAATCAATATTTATTTATTTTATAATAGTTTTGAGATACAAATGTGGAATGTTGATGAATTATTTTAATAGTTTGTTATATTATAACAATTAATAAACGTCATGTTGAATTTCCTTATGAAGGGTTATGTTGGATGACGATGTTCATGGAGGGTTATGTTGGTTTGTGCCATTTACCCATGATTATGTTGTATTATGGTAATTTTCATTAATGTGTTTGGTTGCATTATTTTTTAGACACATTAAGAGATTTAAGTAATCTAATAAGTATTATAATTTATTTTAATTTGTAATTCCACTAAGATTTTTGTGAGAAATGTTCGTTGGAGTTGTTATAATATTGTAACAGTGCCACAGTTCCATTTTGGCATATGTCAAGGGTTCTATCAATGTGTCGCATGTTTGGTTATGTCAAGATATATTGGACATTTTAACAAATAATGGTATAATTTAGTCAACCATGCTTGAGTGTAGTTTTGTCAAAGTCAACCATTGTTGACTTTAGTGAGTAAGGATTGATTTTAATTAACTGTAGTTAAATTTGGTTTACCATGTCTCACTTTAGTTTGACCATAGTTAACCGTGGTTGACTTTAGTAAACCATGTTCCCGTACTTCACAATGCGATATGAAATTTCCTGAACATCAAATGTCACATTATTAATGTGTCACATCTTAGGCATTGTCATAATGCAGCAAAACAATTAACTAATTTCACAATGTGACATAACCCTTGATGAACATCATAATGGAACATAACCCTAGATAAATACCATAATGCAATGTAACCCTTGATAAACATCGAATGTCACATTATTAATGTCACATATTTGGTTGTGTCAACATATATTAGACAGTGTAGCAAACCATGGTCGACTTTGGTAAACCATGCTTGTCTTTAGTTTGTCCAAAGTCAACCATGGTTGACTTTAGAAACTAAGGTTTGAAATTAGTTAATCATGGTTGACTTTGGTTTACCATGTTTGACTTTAATTTGACCATAGTTAGCCATGGTAGAATTTAGTGAACCATGTGACCATACTTCACAACGCAACATGAAATTTCTTGAACATCAAATTCCACATTATTAATGTGTCAGATACTACGCATTATCGTAATGCAACATAACCCTTGACAAATGTCTCAATGTGAGATAACACTCAATGAATGTAATGCAACCCTTGATAAAGATCATAATGCGACATAACCCTTGATGAACGCCAAATGTCGCATTATTAATGTGTCACATATTTGGTTGTATGAGCATATATTGAACATTGTAATGAACTATGGTGTACTTATGTCAACCATGCTTGACTTTAGTTTAGTCAAATTCAACCATGGTTGACTTTCGTAAGTAAGTATTGACTTTTATTATTGTAGTTGACTTTGGTTAACCATGTTTAACTTTAGTTTGATCGTAGTTAACCATGGTTAACTTTAGTGAAACACGTGGCCATACTTCACAATGCAACATGAAATTTCCTCAACATCGAATGTCACATTATTAAAGTGACACATGTTGGGTATTGTCACAATGCAACAAAAACCTTGATTAATGTCACAATGTGACATAACCCTTGATGAACGTTGTAATGGAACATAACCCTTAATAAATTCCACAATACAATGTAACCCTTGATAAACATCGAATGTCGTATTATTAATGTGTCACAGCTTTGATTATGTCAATCTATATTAGAAATTGTAGTGAACCATGGTTGACTTTGGTAAACCATACTTGACTTTAGTTTGTCCAAAGTTTACCATGGTTGACTTTAGAGACTAAGTCTTGGCTTTAGGTAATCATGGTTGACTTTGGTTTACCATTATTGACTTTAATTTGACCATAGTTGTCCAATGTCACAAAGTGAGAAAAACCTTGACCAATGTCACAATGTGACATAACCCTTGATGAACCTCGTAATGTAACATAACCCTTAATAAACGTCACAATGCGACGTAACCCTTGATAAACACCGAATGTCACATTATTAATGCTTCATTCTTGCATCCACTTAATATATTTGCAAACAAAGTTGAATTTTGTGAGAAAGGCTTCACTTTAATTAATTGTAGTTGAATTTTGTTAACTAAGCTTGACTTTAGTTTGACCATAATTAACTTTAGTAAAACATGTGGCCATACTTCATAATGCCACATGAAATTTCTTGAACATCGAATGCCACATTATTAATGTGTCACATCTCTAGCATTGTCATAATGTAGCATAATGCTTAACCATTGTTGTAATGCAGAATAACCCTTGAAGAACATTGTTACGAAACATAACCCTTGATAAATGCCACAATGCGATGTAACCCTTGATAGACACCGATTATTGCATTATTACTGTGTTGCATCTTGGGATATGTCAACATATACCAGACATTGTAGAAAACCATGGTTGAGTTCGGTAAACCATGCTTGACTTTAGTTTGACCATAGTGAACTTTTGTTGACTTTAACGAGAAAGGTTTGACTTTAGTTAACGAGGGTACACTTTAGTGAACCACGTGGCCATACTTCACAATGCCAGACATGAAATTTTCTGAACGTCGAATGTCACATTATTAAAGTGTCACATATTGGGTATTGTCGCAATGTGGGATAACCCTTCACCAAGGTTGCAATGTGACATAACACTCAATGAACATCGCATTACAATGTAACCCTTGAAAAACATCAATGTGACATAACCCTTAATGAATGCTTAATGCCACATTATTAATGTGTCACATATTTTGTTGTGTCAACATACTCTGTACATTGTAATGAACCATGGTGTACTTTGGTCAACCATGATTGACACTAGTTTGGTAAAAGTCAAACATAGATGACTTTCATGAGAAAGGCTTCACTTTAATTAATTGTAGTTAAATTTGTTTAACCAAGTTTGAATTTAGTTTGACCATAGTTAACCATGGTTGGATTTAGTGAAACACGGGGTCATACTTCACAATGCGATATGAAATTTATTGAACATCAAATGTCACATTATTAATGTGTCACATCTTGGGCATTGTCGTAATGTAGCATAATGCTTGACCATTGTTGTAATGTAGGATAACCCTTGATGAACATCATAATGGAACATAACCCTTAATAAATGTCATAATGTGATGTAACCCTTGATAGACATTAATTGTTGCATTATTACTCTGTCGCATTTTGGGTTATGTCGACATATACCAAACATTGTAGAACACCATGACTAACTTTGGTAAACCATGCTTAACTTCAGTTTGACCATAGTCAACTTTTGTTGACTTTAATGAGTAAGGTTTGACTTTATTTAACCATGGTGCACTTTAGTGAACCACGTGGCCATACTTCACAATGCGACATAAAATTTCCTGAACATTGAATGTCACATCATTAAAGTGTCACATATTGGGTATTGTTGCAATGTGGGATAACCCTTCCCCAAGGTTGCAATGTGACATAACACTCAATGAACATCACAATGAAACGTAACCCTTGAAAAACATCATAACGTGACATAACCCTTAATGAACGCTTAATGCCACATCATTAATGGGTCGCATATTTTGTTGTGTCGGCATATACTGGACATTGTAACGAACCATGGTGTACTTTTGTCAACCATGCTTGAATTTAGTTTGGTAAAAGTCAAACACAGTTGACTTTCATGAGAAAGGATTCACTTTAATTAATTGTAGTTAACTTTGGTTAACCAAGTTTGAATTTACTTTGACCATAGTTAACCATGGTTGGATTTAGTGAAACACGTGGTCATACTTCACAATGTGATATGAAATTTCTTGAACATCAAATGTCACATTATTACAATATGACCTTTGACCAATGTTGCAATGCAACATAACCTTTGATGAACCTCGTAATGGAACATAACCCTTAATAAATGTCATAATGCGATGTAACCCTTGATAGCTTCATTCTTGCATGCACTTAATATATTTGCACATAGTTCGCTACACAATACCATGCATATGCATGACTGATCATGCACATACATAAATCGCTATGGTGTATATAAACATTTTACTAATATTCATAGCGTAATCATCTCATACTTCAAAGGCATCCCACATAATAGTATGTATATATATAATACGTATATCTATAATATGAAACTAATATTAAACATTAAATAAATAAATAACATTAAATATTTCGATTTAATTAAAAGCATTAAAAATGTAATTAATTATTTAATAAAAGAATATTATTTAATTAATTAATTAATCTAACCATGTTTGACTTTAGTTATAAATTTATTAAAATGAGTCGAAAAAAGATTATTTGAAATTGAATTTTATAAAAATATATAATTATATATATGTTTAAATGTGGTATAAACATAACATAAGATAATGACACATTAACATAATATAAATCATGTTTGAACTTTAATATTATATGAATGACACATTAACATAATGTTGATCATGCTCAATATTCTTCTGTATTGAAAGGGGTATTTCCACAAAGTTACTTGGAGCTTTTATTACAATCTTAGAATGTAAAAATGGATGAGTGTTTCCTCAATAGTTTTATTAAATCTAGAGCTCTATATTAACAAAATGTATGGAATAAGATAAAATTCCAAACCCTACTCCAACAGTATTTCATAGAACTTCTCTTATCAAAAGGAGCCTAACAACTATTAATTATATGTTGTGATCTTAGTAATTGTTAATCATGTATTTTCTACTAAACATATATTTTGTAAAGTAAAATGGTTAAATACAAACAAATTAAGTATTATATTTATGTTATAGAAGATATATGTCAATAATTTTTATGTTTAAATTTTTAACCTAATATTTAATATGATATTTACACCTGTTTTTACATTAAATTCAAAATATACGTAAATCAAATTTAATTTTAAAATATATATTTAATTTTAAATATTATAAACAAATTTACATCATATTCGTTAACCTTTATTTATATATTATTATTATTAATCTTTAATATTTTTATAATGGAATGAAGTGTTTATATAGGAGTTCACTTTCGAACCGACCGTTTGCATCGATCGGACGACCGCGGTCGCGTGAGCGGTCATGTCCGATGACCGCGGTCGTCCGATCGGTGCAAATGGTCGGCTCAATAGGATTCTCCGTTTATATATATTAAATTTCATATAATCGATTTGTAGATTTCCGGCCAGAAGAATGCAGGACCGTACAACTATCTGCCCTTTCTGAATGGACGCGTCTGTGATTTGTTAACGGATGTGTTTGTTGTGCTGGTACTAGTGGTGGAAAGTAATTGTCCATTTTCACATTTGTGAAGGTAATGTTTTTCATGATGCTTGCGACTGGGTTCGATTAATATGAATAATAAAATATAATATAATAATAAGAACCTCCTATTAATATAAATAATAGTATAATAAGAACTTCTTATTAATATAAATAATAAACTAGCAATTGCCCCAAGGAAGGTGCAATAATACATTTTTAAGGTAGTTGTTAGTTGGTAAGCGAGGAAAAAAAGTGTAACATTGAAGTGAGCCAAAAAAAAGGTTTGATGGAATACCCTATGCAGAAAGGTTTCTTCATGTTTGTGTTTTTCTGGAATTGTTAATATAATCATGCATGCATATATATTTGTAAATCTCTTGCGATCTATGACTGCCAATGAAATCCCATATCCAGACAACAAATGTAAGCTAACCATTTCAATTCAATACCTTTTAAATATAAATAAGCAACATGTATAGCCCTTCCACAAAACTGAAACTATTACAATACCTTCAATCTCCTATCTGAAAGGGCCATTCAAAATAGATAATTCACCCCATTCAAACCATGAGTTTCCACTGCAAGATTTCTAATTTATTCAAATCATTTATCATTCCACAGAGGACCTGACACTTGATATGACTTCTATAATTCACTCCAATTATTGAAGGCCATCAATTTCCAAATCAATCCACAATATTTAATGCAAATAGATTTCAAATGTTTGGCATCATCATTGATGTTGTTCCTAATGGACAAAACAACAAAGTTCCCATTTCAAGTAATGTTAAACTTCTGCAGTTATTTCAGAGGATCCAACCTTCGGTATAATTTATCATAATAAGTGATGAAAGCTGAAGAAAAAAAATGACAAAAGGGAAAACTATCCCTGACACAATTAAAGAAGTATCTAGGCACATGCATCAAAGCAAAAGAATCTTACACATTTCTGAAGACATATGAGCTCTATCATTGAAAAACTACCTTCTGCAACTTGGAATTTCTAGTCTTGACAACATAAAAGGAACAAGCTAGCATCAACAAAGGAAAAATTTGTGCCATCATACCATTATCAAGGTCTGCTGCATCTTCCAGCTGTTCCACTATAAATCTATCCCATTGATTCCTAGTATGCCTGGCACAAATAAAAGAACTAAGCCAATAACAGAGAGTTGAAGGAAACCCTTGCTATGGAGTATGGAATTTCCCATTCCAGCTCATGTTTCTCAATAAATGAGAGGAAGATGACAACTGCTACCACTGGTTTCTTCATTCCTCTAAAGAAATCAACCCAATCTGAGGCCATTGTAGACACCTCCAGTGCCCCAGGTCTACCGCGGGAGGAAGGTGGAGAAAGAAGTACAGAAAGCCCAAATGAACTGCAAACCTCCCATTGATTAACAGAAAGCAAAGAATAAATATCAAAGTGCAGACACAGTATTAGAGTAAGTATAATATTGCTTCTACTTTCTCTGCCATGGAATCAACACAACCATAGTCCTGACACAATTATTTCTCCCTATATAAAGTGTAAACATTCAGCACTCCTCAAATTCTTCCTTCCATAGATACAACACATGACTGCATTTTTTTTCAATATGATTCATAACTATATTGTGCTTTCTGATTTCTCTGCTACAAATTAAGCTATGGCTACTTAAATTATTAGAGGTGCAGCAAATGCCATAAAAAGAAGCATTGTTATTATTTCTCCTCATAGTAATCAGTATACATGTCTCTTTAATATCTTCTCCGACGCTAGTCAGCATTCACAACATGTTGATGGACTTCCAAGTGCTGGTGTTTTCTTCAAACTTAGGTCTACTAGAAGTTGAATCTGCAAGTGAAGAAGCATATGCTGTTTAAACTTATCTTTGAAAATGTAACAAGTGGGACAAGCAGGGAATGGTAATTGGCAGAATTTAAGATTGCCATGCTTGAAAGTAGATTTTCAGCACAATAGATTGGATTTTTGACATGACTATATAAGTATTATGATTGAAATGAATCATGTCAGATTGCAGCTCTTACCATGCACTGTTAGAACTAAAGCTCATAAGAACGTACCTTGATAATTTGAGATATCAAGCCAAGGACAAGATGAGGATGCAAATACAATATACACATTGTGTGATTAGATCAAATGCAGAAACACGTCAATTAAACTAATTTCCAAAACAGAAGGGCCTCTCCATTTATAAAGTCCTCAAAAGGTAGGTCCAGACATCGTATGAGTTAGAAAACAGAGTCCATGTCCCTATCAATTAGAGAACGAGAATGTACCTACTTTCTAAAGAGCATAAAGTTATAATGTTCACAACCGACTTTCTCAGTTAAATGAATATTTAGAAATTGCAACCATATAGAAAGATTATATATTGATAGAGAAACCCTTTACCTTTTTTCAAATTTATCAATGTATTATTAAGAATCTACTTTAAATATTATTAAGAATCTACTTGAGTATTACCTTTCATATTGTTTCCAAACTATCCTAGGAAATGCAACATAACAGGGAAAAATACATGGATTTCAAACTATCCTGGGAAATGCAACATAATACGGAAAAATACATGAATTTTATTTATATGGAGGCATCACATGCACATGCAATCAAATATTAGGTAATTATGAAGATGATTAAAGTGACAAAAAATTGATTTAAGCATCGAAGAATTCAACAACTCAACAATAATTTGTATTTGAGGTAGAATCCATCAAAAGGAGTTGGTTACTAATAGTAAAATCAACCATTAACATCCATTCAATTCTACAAATACTTTGCAGAAAAGAACAACCAAATAGTGACCGAGTTTTATATTATGCGAGATGTCAAATATAAAATTCTAAAGTGCAATGGATTAAAATAGTGAAGAAGACACAAACTGATACATAAGAAAGGGTGAATCTCCAACACAAACCAAATCAAATCCTCATGTTTAACCAAAGAAATCTCACAGTTCTTGAGGACTCATAACAGAGACCCTACTTCTCCCCCTAATCTGCCATCCCCTGGTACTGATTTTTCTTTGTTTTCATAGATTTCACCGTCTCGAATCTGATTCTCACAGTCACCACCTTATGCCATCAATGCTCGATATTTCCTCTTCTCTAGGTTATTAATATTTCAACCACTTTCTTCAACGATCTCCTTAACACTTTGAATTTCAACCCTTAAACTGACATTTTCAATCATTATTATGCTCACTACACAATCAATGTCGAATTTTCATGTATGAGAATGAAGATATCTCAACTCAGTCATACCTGGTTTTGTAGTGTATTAAAAACAAGGACGGATTCCAAATGGTAATTGAGTCGAGTTGAAAAGTGAAATGATTTGGTAGATGGCGGTGATAAAAGGAAAGTAATACTTAGCATGGTGCTGTGTATGCTTGATGACGGTTAGATTTTGAGTTGCTCAAAATTTAACCATGATCAAACATACACAACAACATTAAATGATCTACAACATACTAAGTATTGTTTGCCTTGCTCTGTATACTCAACCAATACAATGTATGGAATTTGTGAAACAGTTGGATGACGATAGCTTGGTGCCATCATTTATATCCTATCAATCCGATGGACACGTGGGATGTTTTTGGTTGATTTTCACAGTGCTTATATGTTTGTGTTTGAGTTCTTAGTGGCTGAGTTATGTGCTTCCACAGTTTGAATCCCACATCTCTTTGGTTGGGCCTCTGTGAGTTATGAAATAGGTAATTTAATGATCTAGGCCATGAAACCATCAGGTAAAGCCCACAGCCAAATAGAGAGAGTTAGACATGTCGCATAAATATATTTATGCCAGTTACAACAGCCTTAAATATTTCAATATTAGGACATATAACTCAGAACACTCAGCTGTTGAATTAAGCTAACATAGTATGGAAGTGGTAATATATAAAGGTGGGATCAACTATACATCTTATTTGACCTAACATCCCATCATATAAGTTCTCAGATACAATATGTAATTTAACAACCTATATACAATTATACATAATATTTCACTTACCCACCCTTCAACTAAGCCCCATGTTCCAATATTTACTACTATGGATTCAATGGCCTTTGAAGAATTGAGGCAAATTGTATGATTTTCATTGATTTCCAATGGATTAAGCTTTGATTTCATATTTATTGCTCGATCATCAATGGTGCCAGGAACAATGACATTGATCAATTTAATGTATCATGCCCACAAATAGAAACAATAATTGTCTTCATTCTCAGAAATATGACAACAACTAGTTGTATGAACAAACCACAAGATCCAAGTACGGTAAAAACTTTATGAAATGCAACTATCCTATAATTGCAACAAGGCTGTAATTATTAGTTAATTGAGTATTCATACCATAGAAGAATGCCATCTTTCATTATATCAAAGAGATAATTTGTCATAGGATCAATTGGAATGTATCTTTTCATCACTAGATCATCAATAATGTAGCTGTTGATATGAGCAACAAATGCCACCTTCTCAAATTCACCAATTGTGTGAAGCAAGGTTGTTGTGGCATTCTTCAGAAATGCAGATTTGTTCTTAGAACCACCTAATTTTGTATTTTCTCATGTCTGTAAATTAAGATTACAATTCAGGAAATTCTCTTGACCTATTATTCAAGGCTAGATAAATTCAATTCAACATACAGAGCAAAGAAGGAAAATAACTTAATCATGCATGAGTCTCATCTCCATAAAAGATTTTCCCGGAAATATAATTAGAATGTCAAAATTCACCTCTTGATTTGGTGTCAATAGAGTACCAGGGGCACTTCCCCTCATTGGCTATTGTATCAAACCTGTCAATTACATACCTTTGGTACTCTCAACTCTTCAGCACATGATATTTTACTAGGGACCGCCCCCTTTGGCTTCACTAAGAGAGAGCCCAGACGGAGGAGTCAAGATCAAGTGATAGCACTTGACTCTTGCTTTCCCCGAAGGTCACACCCAGTGGCTTGAATATTTCTGCCACATGACTCGAGGTGTGAATTAGGCGGAAACACTAGGTAGAGCCTTGGTTAGAGTTATATATGGAAGCTAGGGTTAATTCGAGAGGTATTCAAACATAGTATAAGTCATTGTTACCAACACCTGTTTTTGTTTTCATGGACTTCTCTTTGCTCTTCTTCTCCTCTATTCTCCTTACAACTATAAGTTGTTTAATGTCTTGGAATTTGTGTTCCTAAATTACATGTTGAAACACATGGATTTTCATTTTTTGAAATCTTTGTTACCCAGCTTTACTTTGTGACCATTTTTTTGGTTTACATTTTAAGATAATCAAATCTTTGAAGAAACTTCTAAAGGAGTGCATAACATCACCACGCTAAGGGTTTTGAGTTAGTGGCCTAAAAATTGTGGTCATTTAGGTGTGGGTAGTATGTTTGTGACAGTATTATTTTGCATTGATTGGCCTAGCAACCTTATCTGGCCAATGGCCCCTTCTCATAAGGAAATCCTTGGTGACCTCACCTAAACTTTATATGACCCTGCATGGTGACAAATTTGAACAAACGTTTCACAATGTTACCCAAGGCTCCAAGGAAATTCATCCCCAAAATGTGTCACAAGGTAATGATCCCCCTCCTAACCTTGAGTCCTCTATGCTTGAGCATGCTAGTGTGTATTATGAATGCTGGGGGGCTTCCATTCTTGGGTATTTTGTCAAAAAGGTGGTCCCCAAAGTGATTTTCCAAAACTGGGTCCATGAGGTTTGGGAGATTTATGATTGACACTACACACATGTGTATGCTTACTAAGGGATTCTTTCCGTTCCAGTTCAACAATCCTTCATAGGGGAAATAAATATTGAATTGTGGCCCATGGATCTGTTGAAACACCCTCATAGTCCTTAACTAGTGGACTCGTGATTTCTCAATTGATAAAACAACCCTGCTCAACTATCCAATGTGGATAGATTTCCCAAGTTTTTCTATGTGGTTTTGGAAAGCCCTATGGTGGATTGTTGCCCCTTTTGAGGGAATTCATTTGTGAAGAATCATAGTGGTTTTCTATCTCCAAGCCTCAATGTTCTATTAGCATGTTAGTTCACTTCTCTCGAGACCTCAAGGAAATCATGTATATCTAAATTGGTAGGTTGATGCATCACCAACCAATTCATTACATAAATTTGTCAAATACTTGTTTTAGGTGCCAAAGTCCTAACCATTGCATTTGAGATTTCCCTTTGATGGCCCAAACCAAAACCAAAAAGGTCCCGTTTCCGTTGAACCCTACTACGCCTAAGGCTACTCATACTCCAAAGGTGAGTGAAGGGGTTTGGATATAAGTCACATGAAAAAGGAGGAATTCTAATGTGACCAAAACCAACTTGCAAAATCCCTACCAGCGAAGCCTTAGGCCAACGAGGCCCCTTATCATTGCTAGCCCTAGCTTGGTAGTCACTGAGGGTGGTATTCGACATCATTTTTCTCTACCCCTACTATTGAATTTGAAAAGCATGGCTTTTGTAACCTCCAATAGTGCGACCAAAAGGGTGAAGCAAGTCACCCCAGACTCTTTTTGGCTTGGCATTGTATCTTCTAACAACCCTTTTGGATCTCTTTAAGCCCTTGAGTCTAATGAGACAAAAATGCAAAATTTGGATGGTTTGTAATGAAAGTGACCTCGTGGAATGTCAGGGGTTTTGATGACCTTGGCATAAAGCACACTATTTGCTAGGTTTTGAATTCTCTAGGTGGCACAAATCATTTCTTTGTTTATAGGAGGTCAAAGTTATAGGGTTTATGGTTTGTATTGCCTTGGAATTCATTTGGCTTAGGGCTAAAGTTTTGTTTTTGTTTTTGTGTTCTGATCATTCTAATGGGAAAGGGGGTCACTATCCTTGTCTCTCTCAATGTTGCTAATGTTGTTGCAGACTAGGGTATGGACCCTCATAAATATTTGTGTGGATTCCTCTAAATTTGGGTTAGTGGCTCCTAGGGTTAGTCAATGTTGATGCCTCACCAAAGAACATGCAAAATATTGGTGTTACATGGTTCATGGCCTCCTCAGCAACCATTGGCTCATCCATTGCAATTTTAAAATATGATGGAATGCCAAGAAGACAAAAACGAACCTCTTCCCATTTGTCTATTATTGTGACAGAAAGAGACGTGGTGGGTCGTGAAGGCCTGACATGAGCTCAAGGCCTGACACGAGCGCAATCACCGAAAGCAGTGCCCAAAGAGCGAGAAGCTCTAAGTTGGTGTTGGTGCGTCTATTATCCTAGGTTAAGAGCTTGTTGGATATTTATAACCATAATATAATAAAAGTTATTTAATTCCATAAAATAACCATAAATGTTTTTAATTCCATGCATAAGCAAAGTTATTTTCATTGTGAAATGTGCCAAAACGATCCTCAATAACTACGTCAGATTTGCATAATAAATCCATAGCAAATTTTCCCTTCAACAAACTTTCAAATATGTCTATTGAAGAGAAGGATCTTCTTTGCAAAGAAGTGCCACATTTTTTCGTTACATTCCTCTCTAAGAGCACCTTGAGAATGCACAAGAATTCCACAAATGCAGATACATTTGGGGATCTCTCTGATAGCTGTAAAGTCAGAGAATGCCAGTCATCCAACCAAAATGGGGACAGAAAAGCAGAAAGTCTGCCAAGGGCAGACTTTTCTCATAATTCCTGTAGCAACAGGTCAGAAAATCTATGTGAAATAATTTGTGAGAGACCAAAAAACATATGAATCAGGAGCATAACAAGAAGGATGATAAGCACATCCATGTCAGCAAAAGAACCATCCATTCAAACTAAATGCTTGTGCCTCATAAAGAGAGTGAAAGGGAAAAGCGGGCTCTTGCTATAAGACGGGCTCTTTCACAGGAGGGGCTCTCAAGAAATCACCTCACGGCAATCTAGAATTGTCGGACAAGAGTCACGGCTCTCCAGAAATCACTGGACTGTAGAAGGAAAAAAATTGTTTGGAAACCAATGTTCATTTCGTCGTCTATTCAACCAATCATGCTTCTCTGCGTGTCTTCTTCGTGATCTGCTGGTTCTCCACATGTATTCTTCGTGATACATTGGTCTTATGCGTGTCTTCAAATTGACTCTTGCTGGGTAGTAAAGAACTTCGGTGTTGATAGTCCGACCTTCCGTATCTTTTGGAGGTAAAGGTTACAAGCCAGTTCGGGCTCCTTCACAAGTGACAACATTTATGCTTGGACCTCGCACTTAACCCCCATCCCCGAACTTTGTTAATTGATTAAGGTTTCCAGTTTGTGTCTTGCTTTGTCCTAGTTGGCAATATAGGAAACCTATGCAAAATGCACAGTGCAAGAGGAGACACGCGTAAAATTAGCACTGGCATGAGGGACGATGACATCTACAGTTGTTGAGAACAAAACTTTAGAGCAGAACGCCTAACAGCGTTGCATTCAAGTCTGTGCCTTGATTTCATTGAAGATGCAAGTGAAAATTCTAAAATATGTTCAATTATAAGTTTTAGTACAATTGTCTAAATTTCAACTTATTCTTTACTTTGCATGTGGAATCATCCATCTCTCCTGTTACATTTCATTACTTATGACTTAATGCTTTATCCAAAACAGTTTAGAAAATTTGATTTTAACTGGAGTTTGGTGAAGCGGAAAATCCAAAGGGGACACAGTTTTAGTTTTTTCTTTTAGATTGTTTTAGGATTTTTTAAAGTTTTAGAGAGAGACCCTAAAAACCTCTAGGGCATGGAAAACTATCTTTGAAACTTTAACTTATAAAACTATGCCAAACATCAATTTTTTGCAGAATTTCTACTTAAAACTTATTCTTGCACCCTCTTGGATAGGCAACTTGCCTTACTCATTTATCATTTATTCTCAACATGGCAGAACTCTATGGACATTGATTTGATTCATATGAAAGTGATAACATAACTGTAAGGTCTTTGGACTGGAATGACTTTAGAATCTATTAATTAAAAAGGGTAAATGACTTGCAGAATGCACTATGCACTCAATGGATTCTAAAGCCCCAAAATTAAAAAAGGGTTCCTGCTCGTGTGTAAAATTCCGGTTCCCTCAGCCAATCTATAAGAATCCATTAATTAAAAAGGGAAAATGACTTGTAGAGTGCACTCTACACTGAATGGATTCCAAAGTCCCGAAATAAAAAAAAGGCGTCCTCCTCATGTGTAAACTTCCGGTTCCCTCAGGCAATCTATAAAGACTATTCACAACTTGTGTTACAAGCATTTACAGATAAAAAGTTTTTGGCGTGTGTCAAAATGCTGGTTGACGTAAGGAATTTAAGAAAACTCCATGAAACACTTTGACCTTTTTTTTTTTTTTCTGTAGCTTGTTATTTTATTTTATTCCTATTAAGAAAATCTGCAAAAGCTTACTACATATGCAATTCCCCTCGTGCCTTTAAATAACTATGCACCCAGAGAATACAGGGGCACTCCATTGGTCTCGTGTCTACGTGCATATAGTTATGTGCATTATAGAAGGTTCACTAAATCTAAAAGATGTATTCCATGCATTGAACATAGACATTCATCTGCTTACAAATTGGATAAAGGTAAGCAACTCTAACATCTTTTCTCTCTTGGTTCTATTTTTAATACCACCAGTGATTTTTAAGTTTAGTTTTTCATAATGAAATTTTTTCAATTTTAATGCTTAGCAACCAAAGTGACATTGATACAGTTTCTTCTCGTAGCAAGTGTTGGGATTAATTTCAGAAAATTGCTTCTCGCCCCTTTCTTTCAAACAAATTTTAATCCTTTATCCATTTTGGTTTCCTTAAATACAATTGTTTCTTTATTGCAGAATTCTATATTTTCCATTTCTTAGCTGCCTGTAATCTCTAGAATATTCTAGATTTTTACTATTAAAGTGTAAATTCCACCTTAAGAACCAAGTATATTCTGGATTTTAATTCTTGCTTTTATCAAGCCCTTCTAGGTATAAGGGATTGGGTAAAAAGCTGAGGTAAACGTGGCAAAAGCTGTTTTCTGAGAAACAACTACATTCAGAATTTTGAAAGAGTGGTTCTATGTAAAATCCTCCCTTGGGTAAGTAGCTGGGGGTAATTGTTGCAAAAGCTATTTTCTGAGAATCAACAATATTGGGAATTATGAAAGTAGTTCCATGTAAAAACAAACCCATCTTGTAGTTTTGAGACACTACCCTATTATTTGGTTTGTAAGAGATACCAATATTTGTAGATTAGAATTTAGCTGAAGTCGTTTAACAGTTGCCTTGGTATGAGCTAATTTTGACAGAAATTCTGGGAAAAAAACATGTTTAAAAAGTTGAAGTTGATTATGTTAGGTTCATTTATCACATACTCCAATTGCACTACGATTTTGAAGATATTATAACTCGAGAAAGTTGAACATTTGAGTAGAATTCTTAGTGATGTTCAGCAATAAGTAGAAGATATCTAAATGAATGATAAAAGTAAAGTCCTGAACAGTAACCAGCATTGAAAAGCAACAGAACTAATAAACCAGTGGATCACGAAGAAGACAAGCGGAGAAGTGTGGTGGGATGAATAGACGACGAAATGAGCAATGGTTTACCAAAGGAATCTAGGGGAGAACGCCTTACGGCATAAAAAATACCGTGCAAGCATAAATGGGAATACTATTCGGTCAGATACTCCTTTTTCAGGATGGAAAGAAAGGGCAAAATAGGGCTGATAAAGAGATGACCAGTCCAATTTTTGGACCATGCGCCTACAAACGATGTCTAAAGTCAAAAGTGAAAAGGTCTAAATTAAATCCATTCATTGTTCCTACTAAAGGTTAATAGCAACGGTATACTGACCCCATTCGACCTAATAAGTTCTGGTAGTAGTTCCTAGGGCAGTTTTGAGGATTCCTAAGTGGGCATACCCATATTAAAAAAATAGGAACATCAAGAAAAATGTAGCTCAAAACGTTTTTTCTTCTTCTAATGATGATGGTGGTGGAATCCCGCCCATAAGGAATATTAAAATATTGCTCACTCATTGGGCACACAAAATATAGAATTGGTTTGCTTAGTGATAACTCAATGGCCAACTCACAAGTGCCCAATGAGTCAAATCACAGACTTGATGCTACCTAGCAATAGGAACTCAAATCATTTTACTTTTTTTCCCATTATGATGGTGGAATCCCACCCCTTCTAGAGAACATTTCAATATTTCTGACACCTAGGGAAATGAAAGTACATAAGCAAGTTGCATATATATAAACACCTACTTGAAGAATCAAGTCACAAGTTGCTACGAACTTTTACTTAAATTGTAAATGTACATCACCAAATTTTATTAATCTTACCAAAAGTAGCACAAACCTTAAATCACTAAATACACTTGTAACTTAGCTTAACCTAAAAACTAAAACACTTCCTAAAACATGTCCAAATGTCAATACCTCCCCTTTCAAAATAACAATACAACCTAAATGATATCTTAATAATGTCAATACCTCCCCTTCCAAAATAGCAATACAACTTAATGTTATCTTAATAATTCAATACATTACCAAAAGAGAGCATAAACATGCTTAATCTCATTCCAAATTAACAAAAAACCTCAAGTTCAATTGTTCAAGTATATTGAGAAATTAACCAATACAATAAATATATTGAAAAAGCTACACCTAGACCATGTAAAATTTAAAAGAATAGTATTTTTATGTCACTCTCCATTGCCCCAAAAATTGATTTTAAACTATTTCCACTTTCCCAATGATGTATGATAACTTAAAAACTTACAATTACCAACCTAGGAATTCAAAAAAAGGCCCAATGTAAAGTGAATTAAAAAGTTACAATTACCCACATAAGAATTTTAGAAAGATGATTTTACAAATGACTTGTGATGTTACAATTAAGATGTTACAATTACCAAAGTCAGGAATTACAATTACCAAAGAGATGTTACAATTACTTTGTCTGCAAATTTTTTTAATCCCAACCAACCAACCTAGCAACACAACCATTTGAGAGCCCTCCTCAACACACAAGGTAACATCACTCATAACGAGCAAGTAATCCGAGGACCTAAGAATTAATGAGGAAAGAAACTCTAAGCACATGATGGAGCTATAAGAAAAGAGTGTCTGGGATATTTCCTATCTATTTTACATGTAAACAACCATGTAGAGCTGGAAACCCACATAGTGTTAGTTCACCGTTAGGCTAAACTTTACCCAAATTATCTATATTTCCAACTACCCTTTCTAAGTTTTGGGCGGAAACACTTATTTGGCTTCGTTTTTTGTTATTTTTTGTTATTGGAGAAGAGATGGAGTCTACCTCTTGTGTTGTAGAATGCATTGGAATCCCCAACTATGGAAACTCATTGGTTGTCAGTTTCCCTGTGCCTTAATTTCTATTAGGATTTACTAGAAGATAGGCATGAATTCCCCAGATTCCACATGAAAATGCCGTGTCATCTTAACTCAAGAAGGAGAAAAAGGAAGCGCATTTTTGCAGAATATTCCCTGTCGTTTTAACTCCACTTAGAACACATGCATACAAGACATTCAAGAAACTCAAAACTCATTCTTCACTGAGGGTTTTACAAATTCTACATATGTATTGCTACAGATTGTACAGTCGATGCTTTCCACTCTCACTAACAATTGTTCATTATCTGATAAGTATGAGGAGATGAGGAGAGCAATTTTTTCTTAGCAGCTTATTAGTTACTGAGAATCTGTCCATAACAGCAATAATCTGACTCCTACAAAGGACCTAATCTCTTTAGCAAAACAACAGGTTTCTCTGTGAGTGCAATGCCAAAATCTATACAAATTTCCGAATAACAAAAAACTCGGGTTGGGTGATCATGTCTCGACTCAAAAGAGGGTTGGAATTTTTCAAATGTTCTAAAAGAGTGGAGAAGATAAAACCAGGCATTGACATAAATGTGAACTTTAAAGGACATCTGAGCACTATTTATTCTTACCTCCAGACAACTATATATCAAACTTCAAATTCAGAGACTTTAATCTTACCTACAAGGATACAAATTTAATCATTATATGGTTTCAATTAAAGAATTAGAAACTTGTATCATTTTTCCTGCAGGAATGGGTTGCTGATCCACTATATTCAACAACGCTTATGGAAGTAAATGAAGCTAGCTATATCCCACACTTACCTGGGATACTTTGGACCCATTTTCAGGTTATTTTCTTTAAAACATTATTTTGAGTGGAGAATTGATGGTTTACAAGTCCAGTCAAACAATAGCATCCACCGAACAAATTCCCATGAATTCCACTCCAGGTCCTTCCTCAACTCATTTACATTTCTTGAATAGGATATAGAGAATTTTCACATTGTAGAAATGACTCTCATAAAACATATGATCCTGAATGCGTGATAAGAAAACTATTGAGTTCTTGTTCCCTACATCATTTTTGAACTAAAGGACAAGCCCAATATGCTACGATCACAAAAAAGTTCATTTAGATTGATATCCAAAGCAAAGGAGATGGTTGTTATAAAAATCTTAGACAATGTTTCTTTGCTACTATCCTGAAGCTTCCTCCAAAGGTATTGGAACTCAAACGATTTGAAGTTGTCTGGCCTTAATGCTCAATGCAATCTTATAAACTTAAACAATTTCTGGGAAATTTTATCCTTGGAATTCTCAATTTTAGTCGTTAATTTCTGGTTTGTTCATTTATAAAATTCACTTTCATTCCTTATTTGTAGGCTGCTTATACATGGCTTTGTTCGGGCTTGCTAAAACTTGATTTCGTGGCTTTTTTGTCTTTCTGATATTCCTAAATTGGGAACTTCTTTACTCTAAGAAACCCCTCGAAAATTACATAAAAAGAGAATTCAACAAGAAATTTAATGAAAACAGTTACAATAGACATAAATATCACATTCACGAAGCCATTTACAGGCTTGAATGGGGAGGTTATTGATCATGCTTACGAGAGCTTGTTCTTGCGAGATGGTTGATTGAGAAAAAGTAGAGTCCCTAGCATAACATTATTACTTACAGTAAACCAGTTACAGTTCTGCATTGTCTTAGCTGGCCCAACTCCCTTGCTGCTATTGAGGACCTCTGCTCTTCAATTATAGTTCTACTACGAAAAAATCTACCCCTAAGTAAGGACTGCAAAGAAGAACAAATACTATTCTTAGTAATATTGAAACAATATCACTTCTTAGTAATAACAAATGTAGAAATGACATGTGTTAGTTCCTAAACATAAATATTAAGACCCTTCTGAATGAAAAATAAGCTACTCACACTTAATAGCTGCACATACAAGACATTAGTTCCATCCTAGAGCATAGACTGGCTGCTGCCAATGTCATGACTCGTAATTTCAAACCAAACTAAATTTTTAAGTGATTTTCTCTATAAACAGGGTCATCATCGGGGTGCATAAATGCATTTGTTTACTGCCAAACAAGAGCACCAGTGGTTTCCTATTTAACCAACAAGTGACAAAATGGTGCAACTTCTTTTAAATTCAAATTACTACAGAACATAAGAGTGTGAAAAGGAATTTAATTGAACAAATGGACACATATCATAAATTCATACTCTCCAACAGTGGAGATGTTGTAGATATCATCATGCTATTCGAAAACATAGATCTTCCTAATAAGATAAATGGTCATATTTAACAGTCTCAAATAGTGGAGATGTTGAGATCTCATCATGCTAACCCAAAACACAGATCTTCCTTCTTCCTGTTTTTTCGCAGCCTAGCTCTATGTCAAAATCACTTAATCTAAGAGTAAATACTATTGAAACTCGAAATCCTCAATAACTTGAGGTTGATTCTTGATATAATACGCCCTCAAGTATTACGCTGTTAATAAAAGAAATCTGACTGCTCCAGTTTCACATGCATAAAATTGTACTGGGTGTGCTAAGCTTCCCAGCAGAATAAAGGATTACAAGACTGTATAGATGTAATAAATATTCAAGAATATGAGAGCATGTTAGACCAAAAAGGAATACACAAATATTCCATCAAGAGAGCAGTTTACACTGAAATGAAATAGAATAGAGATGAAAAGCCCAAACAAAAAGACAAAAGAGGATAGCTAAAAAAAAATCCCCTATAATCCAAGACTTAAAGATCATAAAAACACAAGGGTTAACTAAGATTAGGCTTATGTTGTGAGGGTTTCTTTGAGTCTTGGCTTGGCTTTGAATCCAACAAGATTTTGAGAGAAAGAACTTGCTGAATTGCTTGTGATTTATTCCAGAAAGGTCGACGCATTCCTATTTTGGTTGAAAAAGAAATATCAAAATGTGTGTGTGTGTTTGCAGAGTAAGTAGATTGAGCGAAAGTAGTGTAGTAAAAGAGTATGAGGAATATTGCGTACAAACCCTTCTCTTTCAAGTAGTGACGAAAATCTTCTCTCGTAAGTTCGACGATATCCTCGTCTTTCAGCTCTTCACTTCCATTAAAAGAATTGGGCAGAAGATATGAAAACACCTAGACAAGCCTACAAGATTGACACTAACAACAAATTTGCAATAGAAATGAAATTGCACAGAATGAAAAACAAAGTACCTGTGTTTTTTTAGTTATTTCGCTCTTTGAATAAGAATTCCTGCAACTAGAAACAATGCAACTTCTCTGTGCAAACCCACGCAAACTAAATGTGACCAGTAAACACCATTTATGCAGTAGGGAGGGGAGGTCTCCATGACAAAATGTTCAACCACCTCCTTCATGAATAGCAAGCTATCTAATAAATTCAGAATAAATTCCAAACCGAGAAAAAAACACTACTCTTTCACAGGACGGGCTCTCCAGATATCGCCCACGGCACTCCAGAATCATCGGACAACTGTGGTTCTAACAAACTCAACAATCACGGGAAAGCCCATGAACAATGCTCATCCGTAAACACTAAAACTTGTAGGAGAAATGGGAGGACAGCGAAATCGGAGGACAGAGCAGGGCAGCAATCGGAAACCTTTACCTCCAAAACATCTGTAAAACTTCAAAACACGCGGAGGACCAGCGGATCACGAAGGAGACACGCGGGGGTGGGGGTTAAGTGCCAGGACCACCGGATCACGAAGAGGACACGCGGAGAACCACCGGATCGCGAAGAGGACACGCGAAGGAGCAAGGTTGGTCGAATAGACGACGAAATGAACAGTTTTTTTTCGAACATGTTTGGAGAAAAACGCCTTACGGCTTAATTATTTACTGATAGTACACTCGAGCAATAAATGGATAACTGAGAAAGGATCTCATTGGGATGAAGATGGGGTGATGGTATAATTCAAGTTCCTTTTAATGTGGACATATGAAAGGAGAGAAACACTTGCTTTCTTTGCAATAAAAGACCAAAACTTTCACAAACAATTTCCCCATATTGGACATTCTGAGCAAACCACCTAGTAATGTCTTCTTAACTATTTAGTGTTTAACTACACTATCCTGGAAAGTCCACAAACTCCAAATTAATAAGGCCAAATGCCCAAAAATATTGTGCTGGGAAAAATATCATAGATGTGAATAGTGTTGTCACTGTTCGGAAATACATGAATATACTTCACCAATAGGCCATAAATTATGAATTCAAAGCAATATGAGTCTATGCAAAACCCCACCCCTCCATGGTGGCAATAAATTATGAATTCAAAGTAATATGAATCTATGCAAAACCTCGCCCCTCCATGGTGGCAATAAATTATGAATTCAAAGCAATATGAATCTATGCAAAACCCCGCCCCTCCATAGTGGTAAATTGGTAATAATTCATGGGAATATCATTTTTCAGTTGCGAAGCAACCAACAGATTTTATGGTATATAAAAATTTTACTTAGTTTTTACATGTGAAGTGTAAATTATTTTGACTTGTTTTGGCCATTACATGCTTAATCAAGTAGTGTCCAATAGATGATTGTTTCAAACATGTATAATTTTGTTGTGAATTCTGGCTTAGAAACATTGTTGTTTGGAACTACAAATCAAATATCATTTTGATGAGAATAAGCATCTATGAGAGGATGTCAAAGCTTCAAAACATTAATTTTTAAACTATAATCTCAAAAAAAAAAAAAAATTGAACATTATGTGGTAACTTGAACATTCTTGAATTTGGCACAATTTACTTGCAATAATTTGCATTGCACTGACTAATGCCAGAGACCGCAATTAAGACCCCTGAGAATTTACAAATACAGAATACTTAGTTAGCTTATAAAGATACTGAAACGCACCTGAAGTTCTTGCATTGCTGACACTCGGTTTTTTTTGCAGTAGGTGAAAGAGAATCAAGAAAACCAGATTGTTGTCTAGCAAGGAGACCCCTGAGAATTTACAAATACAGAATACTTAGTTAGCTTATAAAGATACTGAAACGCACCTGAAGTTCTTGCATTGCTGACACTCGGTTTTTTATAGTAGGTGAAAGAGAATCAAGAAAACCATATTGTTGTCTAGCAAGGTGTTGTAGCTTATCCTACATCATAGACAACAATACGTTGTGAATTGAAAATTTAGGTACAGACTACAAACATGTAAGCTCCACTTATTAATATTTGCACAACTATATTGACAAGACAAGCCATTAAAGTAGTTTTATATACCTCCAAGGCATTGACCAAACCAATACGGTCCTCAACACTTAGAGCTGACAACACAAATGTAAGCTAGTAAGAAAATATTATGGAAAGCTCACATGCCAAGGAAAAAATTGTGCAGAAACCAAAATTGTTTCTACAATATGTACAAAAAAACAATGCATTGATCCAAAATTGTACTAACAATTTTCTTTCCATGGCATTTTTCATAGAACAAGAAATAAATTAGAAAACTTTAATATCATATACAAAGAAAGTACAATGTGCTAGTGCAGAGCATATACTGACAACATAAATGTAGTAAAAAATAGAGAAAGCATGTCTTCTCTTTCATTAAGAAGCTATGTTCAAGCCCACATGAAAGGGAAGCACAATACAGGACAAAACACATCCAAAATTCAGAGCCGTTATTTAAGAAAATAATAGGGAGCACTTCCACACAGGTAAGTATGTTTTCTGTCTGTGCTTCGAGAAACACCCCAGTGGGCAGGTTGTTGGGCACACAAGCATAAATGGGTAGGCAGGTGGACACACAAGCAGATATATTGAGGGCTTAACGCCATACCATAGACTTCAGCTGGCTTGATAGAGAGAGCTGAGTGGTAACTACTTAGCTAAAATCACCAGGGAAATACCCCAAGCCCATCCCGTCCAAGACGTGTTCCAATTAAGTAAGATGGACCACAACAAGAACAAAACCCATGGCAGACAGATTAATAATCCATCGACCTCACCGGTGAGCCAAGGTCATGTTGGCCGATATCTGTTTGAATTTATTAGTGTAGCAAAGCATATAAAGTGATCTGTCTGGGATATTTCAAACGACACAGAGGCATGCTTAACCAGATATGACACTGTGATAATAACCTGTAAAATACAAGAAAAATATATCACGATGCACAAACATGTACAAGGAGACCTGCTACATATACCTGAAGCCTTGAAATTGGGTCATTTGGGATATTTCAAACAACACACACATGCTGAACCAGCCATACTACCGTGACAACATGCTGTATAAAAAGACCTCGAAACAGAAACGTGTTACTACAAGTTTGTGAAACATTGATATCATGCACAATATACAAATAGGTCAAGGTTGTTTCATGAACCTAATAGAATCTCTGTACATATTTATAAAAGTACCACTCTCTAACCAAAGCCAAACTTGATTTCACCTGCATTTAAATGTGAAGATGTCAGAGAGCCTAAGTTGCATCTCTAACATACCAGTGACCTTATTAAACCCTTGACAATTAAAGCAAACTATCCACAACAAACACGTCGTTGATTAAATGATGCAATTTCTTTATTATTTAAAAAACTTATCTGTAAAACATGCTAAGGGTTTGAAACTGTTTAACAAAGAAAACATCCACTACAAAAATAAACTAATAGATGAAAGAGCCCCCAAGAATACAAAAGATCATGCAGAAAGTTAGGGGTTTGACTTGTATCGAAGCAATGAACTCCATAGATATGTTGTTTCCATTCGATGGTTATCTGAAACCCTCAAAACTAACACTAGATAGACTTCACGATTGAATACTATTAAGGAGAAAAATACAAATAAAGCATGGGCCCATGTTGTAGGGAGAAAGTTGTTCTTCAGAGCCTCCTTGCTTGCTCATCCTGGCCGTTCTTCTTTCTTCTAAGAAGCTACAAGATTCGAACTTGCAACGTAGAAGTGAAATCCAAAATGGACTTATTTGTTTGCTTTACCAATCTGTTACAGACTACATTGTCTTTTGCTTGAAATGAAGCAGAGCACATTTGCTGTTGTTGGTATGTACAGATCCCGATCTGCCATGGCAGATCAAACCTTGCTCATTATGGAAACATTGGCAACTTTGGAGGACTTTCTAGCAGCTCATTGTGTGAAGCTGAAGAGGATATAGGGGTTGGTTGCATTGTACAATGCTTTGGGTGCTGTATGTTCCACAGGGTGCTCTGAGTTAGAAGAGCTGCCAAGTATAGAGCCTCCTTAACACGCAACTGCAACCGAGGAAGCCGAATACTTCAACACGCATGACAGATGCTTGTTGATAGAGAAAAAGTACACATGGCGAAAGATGATTAGGGGAACTCACGACAAACGTGAACAGTGTTTAGAAATAGAACCTCATACAAAAAAATGCCTACAGTGTTTTCTTTCCTGAGGTCGGTGTTCTGAACACTATTCACTTCATCGTCCCTTCAGGGAATGAAAAAATGCTAAGTGATTCCTCCATTTTTCCCTTCGAATGTCTCTGTTTCTGGTCCGTTCCCACGGAATCTCTGAAGGCTTGACACCATAGAAGACCAGGATAATGGTGGACCTCGACAAGGAGTGAAATGACAAGATGCCAGCATAAATGGCCATAGTTCAAGAGTCCATGGCAAGAGATTTCTCAGAGTAGTTTTGATCCGACGGCCTCCACCTCAAGAGTCCTGCCTATTTCGGGCATACCCACTACTTTGTCGATGTCGGATCCCTCTCCAAACTGGGGAACTCAGTCACCAACAGAGACAACTCTAGCCATAGGAAGGCAATTCCACTAGGCAGGATGAAATCATTGACAACTATAATAAAACGCTTTCCCAGATCGGGTTCCTACAAGCCATGCAAGGGCCAAAAATCATAGCCCTGAAGGAGGCTTCAATGTGACACTGCAGCAACAATTTCCGCCGTAGAAAACATTCTTCCCTGTTGCTCTTTCCAGCGAGCAGTTCCTCCTTATCGAAACCCTCGTCTTTAACTAGGAACACTAGCCAAGAAGTTTGATGAAAATGAGGCTCTGATCATGCGCAATTGATAGGTTTGCAGCTTTTAAAAATCTCAAAATCAAATTGGAAAGAAAAATCCCAAAAATGAACAACTACTTACCGACTGTTTATCAATTCACCTTGAAGGGGAACAATGCTGATATTTGCGAAATCCTTCTGAGGAAAACCCCAACAACTGAAACCCCAAATATCGCCCATGGCACTCGAGAATTGCCGGACAACTGCGGTTCTGACAAACTCAACAGTCACGACAAAGCTCATGAACAATGCTCAGCAAAGAGGTGGAAAAGACGCCAACACTGAAACTTGCAGGTGAAATGGGAGGACAGCGAAATGGGAGGACAGAGCAGGGCAGCGACCGAAAACCTTTACCTCAACTTGAAAACACGCGGAGGACCAGCGGATCACGAAGCAGACACGCGGGGATGGGGGTTAAGTGACAGGACCACCGGATCGCGAAGAGAACACGCGGAGAACCACCAGATCGCAAAAAAAACACGCAGAGGAGCAGGGTTAGCCGAATAGACGACGAAATGAACAGTGTTTTTCCGAACATGTTCGGAGAAAAACGCCTTGCGGCGTAAAAATAATAGTATAATAAAAACCTCCTATCCACTCTAATCATACAAAACGATAGACTCAGAAAGTGAGTTTTCTTTTACACATCAACAGAAATTTTAAACAATACATTTTATTTTACACATCTTACACCTATCCTAATTTTTTTTTTTTATCGCACTGGGCTCAAAAGAAAAACAAGTCCTTCGGACCTGGTGGAAGAAAACACATAAAAAGCGCTCTCTCACTGGAGGTTGAGCAAAAAAGGACTCGTTTTTTAGATCATTCCCAAAAGAAGATGATTATAATCTTTAAAAAATGAAACAAAAGGCCTGGGTTAAAATGCAGACACTGTCATTCCGTAAATTCTATAAATTTTACTTCTCAATTACCATGGGTGCTTAAAAAACTTCGCGAAAAGTATAAAACAATTATTTGAGACTGCAACCAACATATCAACTCGAGATGACAGCTAACACTCTTCCCGGAATGATTTTGAACGATTTTCTTTGGATATATCATGGTCGCATATATTGTATACAGCATACCAAATCGGATAATGATCTTTGTCACCACTATCTCACGAGTGTTCAGGCTCAAGACCACAGTGAAGGAAAGGGTTTTCCACATTTCACCAAGAATCAACAAGAGTAATATGTGTATTAACCATGGGAATAATGTTTAAAATTCCAGTGGCTTACAAGTAACAATTCACATGTAGAATTATGGTTTCTGAGATAACCAAGAGCAATGCAGGCGCATAATCAACTTATTTACATTGCCATCTTCAGGTTCTCGAGATGGCAAGATTATTTTCTATTCGAAAGCGGTGTATTCCATTAAAGGTACATCTTTGGATTCTGTGATTCAACAAATGAAGCTACTGAACATTAGGGTTGGTTTTTCTTAACCGTTCCGTGGCTTAACATGCTGAAGTTTGAGAAACCTGCACCCCATTTCACTGGTAGAAATCAAAACGTAAAATCTTTTATTGGATATTGAGATGATGGCCTACCTGCAATCGAGCAATCGAACAACTGGGAAGGATGGTTAACTCTCTTTTTGCAATGATGACGAATGAATGCAAACAATGTTGAAAACCTGGATTTCATTGAGGATACTCGATTTCTTGAACCCCGTACTTGTATGTAACCTCCAAAATATATACTTACTAACCTCCATCACTTCCAGAATGGGCGTAACTACCAGCACGCGTCATACAACCAGCAGGTCGAATATTTATCTGGTCGCACGCCACAAATTCCACCTGTAACAAACACCACTGAACTCGACAGGACATCAACCGATCACTTCCACTCAAAGTTGATTCATCCATTTGTTATTACTTAAAAAATAGTTTGTTAATTGGCCTTAACAAATATGTGACGAAGATGGAAACAATCTGCACTGTACAGTTGCCAAGATGTCATTAATTTTGTGATCCGCTCCTTCAACCCCAACTCAAAAATATGAGATGTAAAGGCCTATCGACTTAACTTGGCAGGCATTTTGAATATGTATGAACACTAACAAACAACTATGGATAAAAACTAGAAAAATAGGCTGTCCAGATTCAGAGCTATCTGAACTAATGCTCTATTTTTCTACTCTTCTTGGTTTGATAGTTCAGCCATTGCCCCCTTTTATATAAAAATATTCTCAGTTTCTATTAAAAAATATTTTGTGAATATAAATATTAAAATTAATATTTTACTTTTTTTTTTTTAGAGTTTTTTAAGTTTAAAGGAATTTTGTTCTAAATTTAAATTCTAAATTTATCTTTTTGTTCCGAAGTTTAATTGGATTTTGAAGTGTGGGTCCTTGTGTGGGTTTCAAAATTGGTATCATAGCCTAGTTCGTCAAATTTACTTGGTACGATGGATAGATCTATGTTTTTCAAAGATATTAAGCATGCTGAATCTCTAGCATCCACTAGTTCTTCTGCTTTGTCAGATATGTTTGAATCTAGTTCTACTAAAACTTTAAATTATGCTGATTTAGAACTCGTGGAGAAAAATCCCCAAGCTGCTTGGAAACTACCTACTGTTAACCGTAGTCAAGTCTATGCAGATTTAAACATGTTTCATCTTAAAGCTATTAGTCGTGTTAAAGTAAAAGAAATTGTTTCTGAAGTACAAGAAAATTGTGATACTACTCAAACCGTTACACTTCTAGACCCAAAAGAAATTCAAGCTGAAGCAAAACGTCATGGCACTAAGTATCTTCATTTAGGCTGTATTCGAGTAGGCATTAGTGCTTTAACACATAAAGGCTTGAGCACTTTTGTTCTATGTACAGTTCGAAATCTTACACACAATAAATTCACAGATTCTTTGATAGGAGGTGTGGTCGCTCCTCTGTCAAATGGCCCTATCTGGATCGACTGCATCCAAATTTCTCAGTCTATTCTTTTGATGAACACCTTGCTGATATTCTCAAACTTCAAATCAAAACCACTGGTTTTGATATGCGTAGTGAATGGACCAATATCTCTATACAGACTAGAGGATGTTTTCGCCACACTAATACCATGTATCCTGATATTCTACATTCTCCTAGCCAAGATTCTCAGGCTAGTACTCTGGTCCTTACTGATCCCCTGAACCAAAAAATTGAACATCAGACTATTAAATGGGATCAATTATCATTTCCATCTCATTGGGTTTTTTATACTCCCGGCATCCCTAAGCAGCGTGCAATCTTAGAGAACAATTTGAGACTCGGGTATGTTCTGAAAACCCAACTGCATTTTGGAAAAAAGCAAAGTATTTTATTCAGCTTCCCTATAAGAGAGGGTATGAGGGAAAACCTTGTAAAAGCAGAGCAATTCCCATGAATGCCCATTTTCAAAAATTATGTGAAGAAGAAATTAAAGGACTGTTATCAAAAGGACTTATCAGACACTCTAAGAGTCCTTGGAATTGTTATGGGTTCTATGTAAATAAACACTCTGAACAAATAAGAGGTGTTCCACGACTTGTTGTGAATTACAAGTCTCTGAATAAAGTTCTTGTAGATGACACATACCCAATCCCTCATAAGTCGAGTCTAGTAAACAGAATTGCAGGAGCTAAGATATTCTCAAAGTTTGATCTCAAGTCTGGATTTTGGCAAGTAGCCATTAAAGAGGAAGATAAGTTCAAAACAACCTTTGTGTTCCTGTAGGACATTATGAATGGAATTTCAAGCCATTTGGGCTCAAGAATGCTCCTTCCAAATTCCAGAGGGTAATGGATAATGTGCTCACGCCATACTTTGATTGGCTGATTGTATATATAGATGATATTCTTGTGTTTTCAGATTCAATTGAGAAGCATTTTAAACATTTGGCAACCTTGTTAAAAGTTGTCAAAGAAGCCGGTTTAGTCCTATCAAAAAAGAAGCTTGAATTATTCCAAACCAAGATCAAGTTTTTAGGGCATGTTATCTCCAATGGAATCTTGATCTTGCAACAACATGCAGTCGAATTTGCTGATAAATTTCCTGACAAAATCCTTGACAAAACCTAGCTGCAAAGATTTTTGGGTAGTCTTAACTGTGTCAGTCATTTCTACAAAGACTGTGCTAAAGATCAAAAGATTTTGAATGAAAGGTTGAAGAAGGAACCAGTTCCCTGGACCCATGAGCACACCAGAGCCGTGCAAAAAATCAAAGCAAGAGTGAAGAATCTGCCTATTCAGTATGTCGCAGATGATGATCTCCCAAAATAAAAAGTGTAAATTTGAGCATATAGATCTATAGACAAACACACAAATCACAAAGAAGATATCACAATTTACTCAGCAATTGAAGAATGAAACAGTGCAAAAGGCTTGCAGCTGTGAATGCTTTCATTAATAAAAAAAAAGTAATCTGAATAATAATTACAATGAAGTAAAATGCTTTAATAGCCACAAGCAATTCGAATCCACATGAGGAAGTTCAAATTGATTAGACTCTACTTGACTGTAGGTAACCAAGACGTGTCTAAATCACTATTGGAGGACCCAGTAGTTAACTGTCCTTGTCTAAACCATAACCGAAGTTCATCAGGAGCTTTAAAACATAACCAAGTGTTACATTTAGTGTTGACTAATGGTTAACTGACTGTGGTAGGTGAGAAAAGCGCCCCACATGTGTGCAATCAATTAAACCTAGCGCTAACTGAATGTAGAGGGCTAGAACTGAATGTAACTGACTCCTAACTTGGCTTGACTAGTCATCAACTGAAGTGAACTGACCTTGGTTGGTTTCGGCACTCCCAGTTGCTTCCTAAATTGTAGGGATTGATCTAGGAGACTCCTAAACTTATGCAATCAAGTGCAATAAGTGGCAGTGAGCCTCAATTAGTGTTCCCCACACTTTGGTAACTGAAACATGTGCCCCAATTAGGTCAAGTTTACCCAATGGTGCTAATGACTATAAATAGACTGGATGGACTCCCGATTTAGACATGACTCCCGATTTAGACATATGACCAAATTGGACAAGGGAGGATTAATAATCCAAACACCCCCCCTGAATGCTAACTTGGACAATTTGTGGGCCCTGGTAAATAAGACCATAGGTCACCCATTACATCAAGTAAAGTAAGGTAACTGCTAAAAAACAAGGTGCTAGGGAAAAACCACATGGGAAAAAAACCCCCCCTTCTAATTAAGCAGGTAGAATCAGGATCAATCTGGTTCTTCTGTGCACAGGTATCCTGGGACCTGGCATGTGAACCTCTCCATCATTATGTCTGGAGGAATGTTCCTCTTTGGAAGAAGAATGATATGCTCAACTAAATCAGAAATATAGACAGCTGCCGGATGAAGACTGGACCCATGTAGAGCAACTGAAGTCAACTGAAAAGTGAGAAAAGGTTCTTGAGAATTCAAAGAATGTGAAGAACACTCAAGAAATGGATATCTTGCAGCCATGAACAGCAAACCATGAGTGGTAAGAACATCCCCAAGTGTTAGGAGCAGGTGTCCAGGCAGATGCAGAAAATCTTCCTCTTTACTAGTTCTGTGAGGAGATGAGCATGTGATCAATGATAGAGAAGCACTGGGACTGTTGAGAGCGAATGCTTGAGCTCCATAGTCTGATATAGCTTCTGAAATAGATAATGAATCACATAATAAAATATCAGCAACCTCATATGAGGAAACTAACACCAAATCTCCATCAGCAGTTTTGAAGAGAAAGTGCGGTACTTGATTTTTCACACCGGAATTGGTGAGAGCAGCTACAAGCATGACTGACTGCTTTTGAATTTTAAAATATGAACCAAATAATATCATATTAGAAAGTGAATCAGATGTAAACAGGTTCAAAACAGATCCAAAACTGTGAAATGGAATCAAATCCCCAGCAGTAGTTTTGTAGGAGACTTGCAGTACTTGTTTCTTCACACCATTGATGAGAACAGCTACAAGCGGTACTGAAAGATTATGAATTTGATATATTAAACCAAGAAATATCAGATCAGATCTAAATAAGATCATATCAGATCCAATAAGGTTAATATCAGATTCAAATAAATGGTTAACCGAGACGGTGGATGCACGGCTTTCTTCTTCTTCAAAATTCTGAATTTTGGTGCATGCAATCCTACAGGAATTTGCTGGAAAAACTAGATCATGGGGAGCGAATGGATCACTCTGGTAATCTGATATTTCTTCCAAAATATCCAAGGTATCACATATTTGCACACCAGCAGCAACATTAGAGGAAGAAAAATCAAATTTCTCTTCACTTCCGAAAGCAATTACTGGTAAATTCTGCACAAAATTTAAAGGAAAATCACCGGTGAATGTTTGCATGGAAGTGCAGCAGAATTTTTATTCAATATCAGAGATTCGAATGTCTTCTTCTATTTCAGCAATATGAGAAGATGAGATATCAAATATCTCATGAACTTCTGGAGCATCAGGAGAAGGAGTCACTGCATGGAAACTGTCTTCAATTCGAATTGACTGTGTAGAAGCTTCTGCTTCTTCTTTATCTTGAACAAATTCATTAGAGAGAGTGGAGGCCGAGATTTTTGGATCAAGGATGCTTATGGTGCTGGATGTGCTCCATCTGCTATCAATTCCAAAGGTTTTGTCCAATCTTGTCCAGAGTTCCTTTAGACCTTGTCTCATCAGAGATGAAATCATTTCGAAGTTGTACCTGCAAAACAAAAAAAATGATCCAGTAGGAGATCTGAGGAGGAGAAGTTCCTTGTCCACTGAGGCTCTGATACCATGTAAATTTGAGCATATAGATCTGTAGACAAACACACAACTCACAAAGAAGATCTCACAATTTACTTAGCAATTGAAGAATGAAACAGTGCAAAAGGCTTGCAGCTGTGAATGCTTTCATTAATCAAAAAAGTAATCTGAATAATAATTACAATGAATTAAAAGGCTTTAATAGCCACAAACAATTTGAATCCACATGAGGAAGTTTGAATTGATTAGACTCTACTTGACTGTAGGTAACCAAGACTTGTCTAAATCACTATCGGAGGACCTAGTAGTTAACTGTCCTTGTCTAAACCATAACCAGAGTTCATCAGGAGCTTTAAAACATAACCAAGTGTTACATTTAGTGTTGACTAATGGTTAACTGACTGTGGTAGGTGAGAAAAGCGCACCACATGTGTGCAATCCATTAAACCTAGCGCTAACTGAATGTAGAGGGCTAGAACTGAATGTAACTGACTCCTAACTTGGCTTGACTAGTCATCAACTGAAGTGAACTGACCTTGGTTGGTTTCGGCACTCCTAGTTGCTTCCTAAATTGTAGGGATTGATCTAGGAGACTCCTAAACTTATGCAATCAAGTGCAGTAAGTGGCAGTGAGCCTCAATTAGTGTTCCCCACACTTTGGTAACTGAAACATGTGCCCCAATTAGGTCAAGTGTACCCAATGGTGCTAATGACTATAAATAGACTGGATGGACTCCCGATTTAGACATACTCCCGATTTAGACATATGACCA
Source organism: Pseudotsuga menziesii (assembly GCA_001517045.1). Classification (NCBI taxonomy): domain Eukaryota; kingdom Viridiplantae; phylum Streptophyta; class Pinopsida; order Pinales; family Pinaceae; genus Pseudotsuga; species Pseudotsuga menziesii. The sequence continues at coordinate 25,946 of LPNX010495132.1, read as the reverse complement.
AATTGGACAAGGGAGGATTAATAATCCTAACAAAAAGGGTGGGGAGCAGTTCTTAAGCAAGTAAGGATCAACGAAAATAAAAAGAAGTGAGAAGAAATTTTACAATTTGCTTCAGGGGTTTGGGAGGATGCACAAAAAAACTATGCTACATTACACAAAGAAATCAACGCTACACTAAATGCTGTGCAAAAATTTGAAATTTTCTTGATTAACCATTTTTTTTTTAAGAACAGATGTTGTTGCCATGAACAAAGTCTTGAACAAAGAAGTTAAAAAGGATAGTGAAACCAAGTTCGCAAGATGGCAAGCTTTGTTTTCAAACTTTGAATTTGATATTGAACATATTAAAGGTTCTGAAAATTGTTTGCCTGATTTTTTGAGCAGAGAAAATCTCTTACAGACTGCAGGAAAACAAATATCAAATGAACCTACCTCTTATTTAATCATAGTCAGTGAGTGGAAAAACAATCAGGAAGAAACCAGAGAAATTCCAGAAAGCATGAGCTGGACCGAATACAAACAACAATGGATACCAACCTGGCAGCTACGAAGCACTCAAGTGATTTATAGGAACCTATAGCCATGTTCTCTACTCGCACAGCTTGTACGAGAGATTTGACGAAGGTCCACTTCCACAAGTGCTATTCCAAGTTTGATGTATGACAGAGCACTTAGAAAAGCTGCAGATGCATGACAAGAATTGATATATACTTTTCATGATGTCGAATCTATTTGGAAAAAAATTTCTGTCGTTCCCGCGATAGAAAATCAGTACTACTGCATAAATCATCCACGAAATCTTGAATGGTGGCCAGCAGGACATGCAGACTGAATCTTTCCTGGCACTCCTTAAAATTATTCAGAATACAAACAGATTTGGTGGGACTTTTTATGCTTGAGGACAATTCTAACACGACATATGTCTCCCTTCTTAAGTTCGGATCTGTTAGAAGAGCTCTACAGTTTGATATCCCTAATTGGTTCTTCAATTGGTGGAAAACATTTGGCATCAACAGAAGTGCAATGGACCCATATATCATTGAAAGAGAATATGAAGGACATGGTGTTGGACTTAATAAAATAAGAGATCTGCAAGAATCCAAAGTCATGAATGAAAAACAAGTGTTTGGTTGTTTTTTGAGTAACCATCACCAATGGTTAGTATGTGTGAAGATTAAGGTGCAGAATTTACAAGGACAACCTATTATTATCTGCCAGATATACACCAAAATGTGCGACGCATTGTATTATGATAACCAGTATGGTTCAATGTACTTTGATTAATGTCTTTCAAACCGACTATGGTGTCTGACAGTTTTCGTGGGATTCTGTAAAAATGTCCACTGTGTAACCTTTAGTCTTCTCAATAAGTTTTCCATGGGATTTGATTATTTAAAATCACCACTTTGTTCATAAGCTTTCAGGATGAATCTCTGTAACTCGAAGGACTTCTTCGACTTTTGGTGCGGTTTGACCCACATTATAGAGAATCTACAGAAAAGCCAGTACTAGCTTTATTCCTGTCAGGGACATACATGTCCTGACACTCTGAAAAGTAAGATTCTACTTGTCCCGCGAATTTCCTATAAATAGGGGGCAAAGTAAGTCATTTGTATCATCGGAGTTTGGAGGTTAGAGCTTTGCAAATAAGTTAGAATTTGAGTGTGGGAAATGAGCAGAAGGTAGCTTCGGTGCCTTTGAGTTCCCAAGTCTGAGTGTGGGAAATGAGCAGAAGGTAGCTTCGACACATTTGGGTTCCCTAGTCTATCAAAGAATCTGTATGCTAGATCTCTTCAGATCTATCCTATGAAATCATTTTGTAAATTGCTATTAGGTGTTCTTAATAAAATAAAGTTTTCTTTCTCTTAGCTCTTTGTTGTCTGAGATTCATCTGAAGTTCTCTTAGGATCTGAATAGCACAAGAGGTCTGTAATACCGAATGCATGAGGCCACTAATGGGAGTAGACAAGTGTTGATCCGTTTGAAGGTTCATGTAAGAGTTCGTGTAGCAGTTTGTGTAAGAAATAGTTAGACCCGAGAAATTGTCAAGCTTCGTCTTCGTCGAAGGAAGCCGCTGGTGAAGGGAGATCAAACCTTCAAAATTAGTATCAGAGCCTGGTTCGTCAAATTTACCTGGTACGATGGATAGATCTATGTATTTCAAAGATATTAAGCATGTTGAATCTCTAGCATCCACTAGTTCTTCTACTTTGTCAGATGTGTTTGAATCTAGTTCTACTAAAACTTTAAATTATGCTAATATAGAACTTGTGGAGAAAAATCCTCAAGCTTCCTGGAAACTACCTAGTGTTAACCCTAGTCAAGTCTATGCATATTTAAACATGTTTCATCTTAAAGATGTTAGTCATGTTAAAGTAAAAGAAGTTGTTTCTGAAGTATAAGAAAATTGTGATACTACTCAAACTGTTGCACTTCTAGACCCAAAATAAATTCAAGCTGAAGCTAAACGTCATGGCACTAATTATCTTCATTTAGGTTGTATTCGAGTAGGCATTAGTGCTTTAACACATAAAGGCTTGAACACTTTTGTTCTATGTACATTTTGAGATCTTACACACAATAAATTCATAGATTCTTCGATAGGAGGTGTGGTCGCTCCTCTGTTAAATGGCCATGTCTGGTTTGAATGCTATCCAAATTTCTTAGTCTATTCTTTTGATGAAAACCTCACTGATCTTCTCAAACTTCAAATCAAAACCACTGGTTTTGATATGCGCAGTAAACTGACCAATATATCTATCCAGACCAGAGGATGTTTTTGCCACACTAATACCATGTATCCTACTATTCTACATTCTCCTAGCCAAGATTCTTAGGCTAGTACTATGGTCCTTACTGATCCCCTGAACCAAAAAATTGAACATCAGACTATTAAATGGGATCAATTATCATTTCCATCTCATTGGGTTTTTTATACTCCCCGCATCCCTAAGCAGCGTGCAATCACTACTGCAAATAACCAGGAAGGATCCTCTTCTGCCATCATCTGCTTCCCTCCATCTGCATCTCCTATGCCTGCACACTGCCTTCATACTTCGTTACAGCCTCTACTGTCCTCTCTGGGATCTGTCCCCTTTTCTGTCAAATGCCCCAATTGCTCTCAAATTATATCTCTTCAGAGCTTAGCATCCCAGCGTGGTGATTGTTCTACTTCAGAGCAATAAAATACTATCCTATTTACACAACATGAAAACCATAATCCTTGCAACAATCTTTTTCCACCTAATTTGTCCAAAGAATCTTTCCCTCATCCCAAATGTGCTGATATTAGTTTTCCCCATGATGATCATGTCTTAATGATACATTCCATCCCTGCACTGGAAACTGATGACCTAAGACTCAAAGAAATCTTTAGCTACTGCAAACCTCCTGGTATGCCCAAGTATGGTTTAGGATACATAGAACAAGCCAACACAGTCATCCCTGACTGTCGTTTCAATAATCCTCTACCAGTTGATACCCAAAATCATTCTATCCCTGAAATGCATAAATTCTTTACTCTCATAAAAGGCTGCAAAAAATGGCAAGTAGATAAATATTGGATGAAGAGAATGATAAATTGGGATCTCTTTTCTCATTCGAATGCAGTGGAATTAAATCCATCAGTCCCCGCAGAAAAAAGACAAAGCTTAGCAAAAGAATGGCAATCCTATATGAATAATCAAAATTGTTGGATTTCCTTCTATGAATGGAGAAAAAATATTTCTGAAAAACAGCTAGTCCAAATGATGGACTTTGAAAAGGGAAAAGGAATAGAAAGTCCTAAACATAAGTGGAAAAGCATTGATGGGAAACAATTAGAATCCACTTCTAACTTTCCCCCATTCAAAAGTATTCTTCTTGAAGAAGAAAAGAAACAATCTAAAACTGTCCCTCTAGTTTTGGCTAAAGAAGAATCTTAAATGAGTAACACTGATAGAAGAATACATGTTGTTTCAAAACAAATAAATTGGACAAATGTTGCTTTAAGAGGAATGGATGCACATACATTTGTCACAAATGATTATGCTCGTAAGAGACATATTGACCAACTGTAGGTCACCATGAATGAATTAGTCTCCTCAAATAATTCCCTTTCTCTAAATATTTCAGGAATTAGAACTGAAGTCACAATAATGGCCTCTGAAGCCAAAAATCAGAGTGCAAAACTGGAAGAGTTACAAGACTCTTATTCTGGAATGACCCATAAACTGTCTGAACTTGATGAGAAAACGGAAGATATCAAGTACCAAGTCAAACAAATCCAAGAAGATCTCCTGCAAAAGATCAACCTGATAGAGAAATACCCCTCTCTAATCTTTTTACTAGACCAGTTGAAGGAATTTCTAGTGTTTATCATTCAGAAAAGTATGAAATCAAAGAAAAATTTCCCCTCCATTTCCCTAAAGAAAGCATTGAGGAAGATTATGCCCTTGTTACCCAGCTTGCACCAGAATGGGATTTTCCTATTAAAGAAAGCTTGCCATGGAACATGTCTAGGCCCTCAGCTCCAGATTTGTATGGAAAAGGAAAGTTACCTGAAGTACCACAGTTTTCTGAAGAAAGCTACCTAGAGTGGAACATTGATAATATGTCTGTAGGACAAATCAGACAAGTGTTAGACAGAATGTATGTATCATACAGAATTATGTGCATTAAAGGAAAAGGCGAGATAGAAGCATGCAAACGTCTTATACAATGTTTTACTGGTACTCTAGCCAAATGGTGGGAAATAGAATCATCTTCTGCACTTGTGGAAAAAACGGAAAAGGAAGTATTAAAAGATGATGTTGGAGATATAATTTTCCATGAAGATGGAAAGCCACAAAGTAATATGATCGTTGCTCTTACCACTATGATCCTAGAGCACTGGTGCGGAACAGAGCATGAAATATCTGATAAGCATTCTCTTATTTTAATGAACTCAAAATGTAAGAGTATGGCTAATTATGATTATTTCCACAGGGAATGGATGCAGCGCATCTATGAGGTAGCAGATAGCAAAAATATGCTCTGGAAACAAGTATACCTTGCTGCTCTCCCTAGTAAATATGTAGATTACTTTAAAGCCCAAGGCATTTTTCAAATGCCCTATGAAACCTACACTTGGGGAGAAATCTACTCTATTATTGCTTCTGCTCTAGTTGGCCTATGTACTAGCACTAAGGTAAATAAATCTATTCAAAAAATGTCTAGATTTCCTGATAGCAAATCAATATGTGTTAAGTATGGATTATCAATAGAAGATCCGATTCGCAAGAAAAGAAAGGCCAAGAAATTATTGAAAAGAATCAGGAATGTCTGAAGACCTCAAAAGAATTCTCAGTTTGGTAAACCTCCTAATAGGTTTCTAAAGAAATCACATTACAAGAGGGTTCCTAATACCCATTACTATACTCCAAATGACATAAAGCTGAAAACCTTTAAGGCTCAAGAAATGAAGAAGCTACTTGTTGGCTCTGTGGGAAACCTGGACACCTCGCAAATAGATGCCCACAAGGAGAGGAATAAAAAATGACTAGGGGCAAAGATTCCCAAAATAAGGTTCACAGAAATACCGAAAGAGCAATGGCTTCTAGAAACTTTATTCATTGCAACCGATGTGGCTCAGATATGCACATCACTGATGCCTGCCCTAGAAGCCTTATTAAGCAAGAAGAAGTTCATATATCTCAAGGAAATTTTAGTTCTAGTCCTGAAACTTCTGAATTTGAATATGACACTGATGATTTGTATGAATTAGAACAGGAAATTATATTTATTTCTCAAAACTGTCAATGTTCAAACCCAAATCATTGTTCTTGCAGCTCTACAAAAGAATCAGAAACGGATGAAAGCATAGAAGAAACAAAAGAAGAACTCGACAGAAAAATGCCTAAACTAAAAGTTTGCATGGCATCAAGAAACACAAGAGAAGATGCACAAATGCTTGCCCAAATCCAAGCATTACCTGAAGGAGAAATGAAGGCTTCCCTCCTTGACTCTTTTCTGAAAACTATAATGAAGATGACACAAAAATCTCATGATGAAATGTCTTTAGGTAAGAAGCCTGTATTTGTTGATGCTTCTTTTGAAAAGAATACCAAATCATTCATAAAGCATAACATGAATGAAATATTGCATCCTCTCACATTGAATGATTTAGGTAAAGAGTTAAATAATTTGAAAAGAGAGCTTTTGCAGAACCTTGTTTGATTTTTATATTAGGTAGAGTGATGAAGAATGTAGCTTTTCTTTCTGGAGTTCTTGCTGAGCCATAAGGTTCGACAGTTGCAAGGAAAGGAGTGCCAAGAATACAGGCAACCAGAATATCTGAGAGGAAAAACTTCATATCCAGACAATGTTGCTCAAAGCACAATGTTTCTTAAGGGATCTCATATCCCAAGGAGATTTGAGTATTTCCTACTCTAGTAATAACATAAGAAATTTTTCTCCAATATTTGCCCGGAATAAGATCTTTATACAGCATATTTACATCTGCACCAGAGTCAATCATAGCTTTGAGCTTGAAAATTCTATCTTGAATTTTTAAATGTATCAGTACCAAAGGTTTTTGATGCTCAATAGCCAAAACTTTCATAGAATTAAGATCTTCAAGACTATTAGTATCAAACATACTAATGTTTCTGTTTATGTGCTCTTCTTCTGATCTTTCCTCTGAAGGTGAACCTCTTTTAAGTTTCTGGATTTCATCTCGAGCCCACAGATCGACTTTGTATGCATTTTCTTCCAAAAATCGACTTTCAAGATCATGAACTTTGTGTTTCAGATCGGAAACTTCTCTTTTCAAATTATTTAACTCTTTACCTAAATCATTCAATGTGAGAGGATGCAATCTTTCAACTAAATTTGGATATGGAGGTAGCTTATGTGGTCTATATTTAGATTTAAATATAAATATTAAAATTAATATTTTATTTTTTCTGAGTTTTTAAAATTTTAAAAAATATTGTTTTAAATTGTAATTATGTGTTATTAAGGGGATGGTTCTCCTCCAACTTTTGTCGTTTTTCAACGAACTATGAGGAGTTTCCCCTGTCCACCCGTTGTCCACCGCTTAAATGCTATCCACCCCCTGTCCACCACTTAAATGTTATTCAAGGCATGTTTACTTGTCCTTTTCGACGACCTTTCCAATGTTTAACGTTTAATCTTCCAACTGTTGCTTTTATTATATTTTGACAGCCAAAGTATTCAAACAAGCACAAAATGTTTTTTGGCAAAGCTATGTTGTCGCTATAATTTGGAAATTACTGGGTTAGGTTTGCGTTGCTTTCTAATCTAGGTCTTTTATAACAAAAAAACTGAAAGAAAAAAATCCATAACATTTGTCATTCCCGAGGCTAGGCATTTGTTGGCTTTACGTTAACCAGCTCAAAAACTCATGAAAATTGTACCCATGGAATCTATTTTCCTAATGGGTAGGCTATTCCATCATTTTGCAGAGCTTAGCACATGATGAATACACTTTATCTGAGGTGATTTGCAGTTTTCTCATCAATTTTGTGTAGTTACATCAATTCACTCTAAATGTGGGTTTATTATCCTTCATTCTCCATGAACATAGTAACTAATTACATCTATGTATTTCAACAAATTTTTAGGTTTGAAGTAGATTTGTTAAAGAAACTCACCATGATTTTTCCTCCCGAACAATGTCATTATCTTGACTGTCGTGATATTTGTTGCCATTATCCTAACTCTCTATTCGCAGGGTTACACTCGTGCTTCGGTAACCAGTCCAGTTGTTAGTTCCATTATCAAAAATGGAATTTCAAAGAATCCCTCCATTGTAAAGCAGTGCTGTAGGATAGGGTTCACACTTCAAAACAAAATAAAATTATCCGTGCACTTGTCCAATCTGCAGGATAAAATAAAAGTATAAGCATTGAGAAAACTCAGAAAAAGTATTTCAATACCTGCGTATAGGCAGATGGATCGTAATAAGGCGCCTCTGTAATTTCAAAAGCATATGTTAGACCCATATGACTATCTTCCTTGTATATACCTTCAGGTTTACTTTGTCCATAAGCGAGGTTTACTTTCTCCATAGCAGTGGGTTTCCTTTCTCTAGAGTAACAAGAATGAGAAATATCTGGCTAAAACCTCCTTCTTCTCAGCGCAATTGGGAGTGGGACTGAGTTTGGGTTATCCTCGTGTATGCTCATCCCTATCTTAACTCATTAGTGCCATCAAGGCCTTGTTTGAATTTTCTTTATTACTCTAAAAAAATAGCAATGTAAGATGAGCATGCAAACAGAGAAACAAGTAGTTGGGCCATGCTGAGCATCAGAGTTAAATATGCGCCAAGAGGATTATGAGCACTTGGTTGTAAAACAACGGTCCATCCAACGGTTCATAATCCCACCGCAACAACATTAACGTGTTGTTTCCAAGTGTTTAATGAACTGAGTGTTTATTAAACATTGAGCACCACGTAGCCTGAACATGCACACATTGAGTTCCACACAGCCTCGGTTAACTACCACCTCGGTAAAACTTCCCATGTCCAAGAATGAGATTTTCAATGCAGTGCAGCTGGAAGTCTAGAAATATCGGGGAGAGAAAAAGAATAATCTCTATTTATTTTCACTCATTGGTTCCACCTTTTTCTTTTCCTTTCTGACTCTCCCACAAACAACCCTTCATGCTTCCATGAATTTTCCCCTTCTTTTATCATTTATTCAACACAAGCTAAGAAAAAAGGTCTTTTACATTAAAGGCGAGATTCATGGGAATTTTTTTTTATAATAAAAAACATGTTACCTGGAGAGCTGGCCAACACTGCAGTTAATGTAAGGTTTACCCAATTCATAGTGAATTCAATGCAATCTTTCAAAGATGAAGAAACTTGGTGTAAAGTCGAGGGTTCCTAAGATATTGCAAATGACATTTGGATTTGGATCTGAGCAAAGAAATGATTCTAGCTATAAAATTTGAGTTGGATTAGACGATACTATCGCTTCTACAACTGGAGAAAGGAAACCAAAAGCATAATCGCAAATATGCAAATCAAGAGTCTCCATATTTGAAGGCAGTCATGATGAATGTGTCAATTTACTGTCTACCAAGTTACTATAGAATTTACTGTCTACCAAGTTACTACAAAGAATGGTACTAGGAGCACCAATATTAGAATCAATGTGCCCCCACATGTGAGACACATAGGTCGGAGAATGGGAGTCCTCTTGTTGCCTCCCAGCTCAAGCTACTCCATAATGTGAGCCAACCGGACTGGACTCCAACAAAATTAATGCAATTTAAACCAACAGGAGAAGAAACCGGGTTCTCTAAAGTTACCTAAAACTTGGAAAACTCCTCTAACTGTGATCCTTGGATTTTTGGACCTTTTTTACTTTGTAATATTTCGTTGGCGTTCAAAGGATCAAGGAGAAAACATTGACTTATTCACCAAATTTTTTTAAATTAAAAAAATTTATGTACAAAAGCTTTTTGGAGAAACTTATTTTCACTTATGTGGCGATTTAGAAGTTTGATGTAACTTATTTTCACTTATTTTCCTATACTTTTCATCACATAAACTTATATTATATACATACACAACTTCTCTCATTTTTGAAACACATCGAAGTTCTCTTCATTTCCCTGGAATGGGCCATTTCATGCCACTTTTTTCATCTTGCAATATTTTTAGCAACGAGCTGCACCTTCTCCGTCACATTTATCACCAGAAAAGGCAATGTTTCCCCTAATGAAACCACACACATCCACTACATCGCCTCTTTGGGTCTCAAGGATATCAATTTGAGGATATCAGGTGAAACATCCACGAACACAAACTGATCGGAACACTTCGAAGATGAACGAAACACTCAAAAAGAGGAAAAGACTTTAAAAAGAAAAATAATGCACAATAAATGTCATTCTAAAGTTGTTGGCTATCACTCACAACCTTTAGTTGTGATTCAAGACACACTCACTGCACATCTCCTTGTCAGTGATAAACTTTCCAGCTTTTACACTCTAGTAAATATCCCACAGAACTAGGGATTAGGAATTTGAATCAACATATATCTCTAAGAAATGTTTTTCTATTATTTGAAAAATTTGTGGAAGTTTTTTCTCTCCTCTCGATACCTGTAATTACATGGAATTCAATGCATTCATTTCTCCGTAGTTGGGAATTATTCTCCTCTCTAAGTTGCAACCAAACAATGATGACTAGCGATGGATAAGTCAGAAGACCAGCCAATGTAAGCCCCGCATATTTGACCAAAACATACACTTGACTATTCGATTTCTCCTCTGAAATCCCTAGAATGGACAACGACCCCATCTATAACTTTGAAATTTGTTCTTCCAAAAATCCTAAACTACTTATTAGTATTTGCACTATAAGTTCGATAGATTCACTATACTTTCTTTTAACACATAAACTTACATTATCTATATACACATAACTTTCATTCATTTTAGACATACCTAAGTTCTTTTAGGTGATTCATTTCCCCCTCTTTGGGGGTATGCTAGTGTTAATTTTATCTTTTAATTAGGCGGACATGAGTTTTTTCGTGAGGTTCTTTTTGAAAACACTGTTCATTCTTCGTCGTCTATCTAGCAAATTGTATTCTTCCTCCTGGCTTCTTCATGATCTATTGGCTTAGATGAATATCCATTGGTTGTTAGTGTTACTCTTAGCACCTTAGGTATGACTCTATTCCCTTTTTTCTACTATCTTTCCAAAATTGTTTGAGAAGTACTATTCCATTTCGTTGTCACTTAGACGAATATGCAATGACTAGTGTAACACTTTAATTTTGACGAATATGCAACGACTCTTGTAACACTTCCATTCCCTTTTTAAAAGAATGTTGCGACGTTGTTGCTTGTTGAAGAAGTTTCATTCGACGCGGTTGCTTGTTCAAGGATTTCACTTTGTAAATCTTCTTGATCAGACACTCTCATCCCTATCATACGAGAAGCACAGTTAGATGCATAGGCACCTGAATATAAAATTGATCTTTGAGTACCATCAATTGAAGGGTTTGAGGATTAATTATACAAGTTTCAATGACTTTAAAGCCTTTTGTTGTTGAAAATAATGTTGACCCTGACTGTCACTGTAGATGAGTGGACAAACTTTCTATATATATCACCGATATCTAGAGAGTATTCTAGTTGTCACCGAATTAGTTCACGGGCTTCTGTACAGTTCCATAGGAACCTTCAAGAACTCCATGTATTCTTATAAATACATATTTTTATGAATGTCGTGGTATAGCAGTGGCCATCCGAGTTTCTTGTTTTTCTATAAATGATGTCCTGTGGATGTTGTCATCTCTGTGTATTGCATCTACAAATATAATGTAAGGTAGAAGACTATGAAATAAGGTATGTATGGCAAGTATTGTTCTGTGTCGACTATATTGTGTTGGTATTGTACAAACATAGTGAAGTTATGCTTGAGCTGTAAAGATATTGTAAATTGTTGTTGTATGGTTTAAGGGTGTTGCTAATTGATGAGTGGTAAAACTCATTGGTTTGTTGCTTTTCCTTAGTAGAGCAATTTCCAAAGTAAGAATCATCATTCATGCTCATTATAAAAAATATTAAAACCCAACACTTATGTGCTTAGTTGCATAGGAAGAACAATTATTTTTGGATGCATTCATGGATGGTGAGTTACATATAGGTTTAAAAGATGTTTAGTTTGCTAGTTACTTTTAAACTTGCAATACTTGTTAATAAACCTATGTAATTGGTAATGTTTCTTTAGTAACGTATGGGCTAAAGAGCCACGTGAATCTATGTATATCTTTTACTTATAATATACTGTTTATTTTTGTCCATTAGATGTAGCTTGAGTGGTTGGGAGGAATGAATGTAACCCTCCCCGCCAAGGTTCTATTCTTGTAAGTGACATGATGCTCTTGTCAGCCCCTATGTAATGCTTGTGGAGCCCTTTGTAATAAATGTGTGGATGATGATACATGGCCATACCTTGATTCAGTTTAGATATCGGGTGTTGGGATTTTCTGTGCATTATCCCTCTAACAGATGGTGAACCACATTTAATATATATATATATATATATATATACTATTTATTTTTGTAATAATGTGTTAGAGATTTAAAAAAACATGTGTAATCACACATGTCACTAAAATACTTTTCATATAAATGTTCTACTTTTAAGTAACTAACATCCTTTTCATATAAAGGTCCTCCTCTTAAGTTATTGTATACCTCATATCAATTTACTACTTTTAAGTTGTTATATAACTTTTAACATAAAACTAAACTAGCCATTGAAATGAATTTTTATGAGACTCCCTCCACCACTGCTGTGTTTTCTCCTACCCCTACTGCTGCTGATGGGTCTTCGACTATATATTCATAGGTATTTGGATCTGTATTTGGGATTGGAGGATTCAAAACTGGATTACAAACTTCTCCAACAGGCGATAATGTTGGTTCCAAATAAACTATTGGTTATGGATCGGGTTAAATCACTAACTTTGCTACTACCTCCACTGGGCAGTCAATGAAATCAATTGGTTCAACTGCTGCTAGATCTTCCAACTGGCACTTAAACTTGAATTGATGCTACTAGTTCTGGTGGTGATGAAAATGCTACTTCATAGACAGGTAACACCAATCGGGATCACCCAACCTACCAGGTAAGTTGCTTGGATAACCAACTCATGCCCATGCCAGGTCCATTCCTTTTACGTCATGTTACCTAAATGTTAGTAGCATGTTGGCATTAAGCTAGCGATATCCAACATAGCATGTATTATACCTTATAAATTAAAATTAAACTAGCAATTCAAATGATTTTTTTGAGAGAGTGTAACATCCTGGTTTTGACCTCGCTTGCATTAAATGTATATGATGTATATATTGTAATTAATCGTAGTGTGGAGCTAAAGGAAAAAATCCCCACCATGGATTATCGTTTTTATGTTTCAGCTATTAAATCAGCACCAATAGTATTTTGTGCTAGCCAGGCGATTAAATCGGCGTCGATGGTATTTTGTGCTAGTCACGCAGGTTATGATTTTTAAATCATCATGTAAATATGCAATTAATTAAAGCCCACAACCAGCTATGTCAATGCAACAATAATGATATGGGGGCATGAATTCCTAAGGATAAGGGGGTGCGGTATTTAACCTTTGGGGCCAAGGGGAAAAAACCAAATGTCCATGAGAGAACCCATCAAACTGTCAACTACCTTTCTTGTCTTTTTTGCCTAATCATTTATTTCTGCCACAATGTGGTTGAGTTAGTTATTGCATGGAATGGGAAGAGTATGGTCAAAAATTTGAATTGGGCAAGGAACCCATTTTTGAAAAACGTGTTCTGACTTCCATGGCAAGGAATGCCCAAAAATGTATGCCATTTTCCCATGCATCCACGTTTTCCATTTTCCTCACCATTCTCCTTCACATTGGGGCTTTTGGGGAGCATCTGGAGTTTTTCCTGTGTGTTTTTCATTCCACGTTGCTCGCTGGTTGTGAGACAACTCTTTCTCAAGATAAGTATTTCCTTGTGTTTAATCTCTGCAAGTGTATTTGCTTGATAAATTGCTATGAACATATTAAATGTTGTGAATGAATGAACTTTGCCTGATAAATTACTATGAACATGTTAAATGGTGTGAATGAATGAGCTTTGCTTCTGCTATTTGATAATCATTTATGCATTTGTGTATGCTTTTATTTCATTGCATTCTATCTTACATTCATGGATCTAGATTTCCTGGAATAGCTAGCAGCTATGTTAGTCGTGTCCTCTCCGCAGAATAGAGGGGTGGGGACATGAGAGAGAGTTTCGTCAAATTTCATGCCTAAGCAACAAAGCAACTCTTTCTTATTGACAGAATGAGGAAAATGAAATTGGCAAAGAAAGGTGAGACAAATCATCTCATAGAGAATACACTCGGATAAGAAATCACAGAGTCCAATTTAAATATATGTACCTAACTTATTGTATATTGGATAAGTTGTTACAATTATGTTAAAAATTAGAGAAAAAAAAGTAAAAAAAGAACAGAAACATTGTTGGAACTTGGTATATTGATTGTTTTTCTCATTATTAAGCAACAATATTTATAAAATTACATAGCAAAACCATATGAGGTAAATATCATGAATCATTAAATACTAATACTATGGATGACTAATTCTACTTAATGTGACCCATTCAACTACTTAACTAATACACTAGTAGTCCTTTGAGTCGATTACAATTCTTAACAAATTACACAGGTTCAAGGACGCTTATGGCTACAAAATTATTTATTTCAATGTTGGCAACAATGTAGCCATCACGGTATTTGTAGCCGTAATGGAAAGCTCTGCTAACGTCATAAGCATGTTTCTTAGTGGAGATGGGAACACTGTTTGGTTTCAGAAGCTCCCAATTTAATTCTTTAATTATGTTACTTAACATGGCATTGATATGATTGAGAGCATCTTCCTCAGTTGACCCTGGATTGTCTTTCATATAACATGATATACTCAAAGCTTCCTCTTCATGGGCTCTGTCTTCCTGCATTCATCATCATCGGTTTAAAGATCAACGGTACCACAAGGAATCTAAATTTCTTGCAATTACAGTTATAACAAATTACAGGGAGTTCTTGGTAGCACCATGTATCGCCTCGTAATTGAAGCACGGCACATGCCAAGTCATTGAGCTTCGACAGAAAGTCAACTTCCTTGAGGATGTGATTAGGAAAGGGGATGTCCAGCGTCAGAATTAGTTGCAATGTGCATATGCGATGAGCAGAGCTAACTATCCCATTTTCGTAGTACTCCTCAAATTATGGTAGATAACCAGTGGTGATCCACTTTGCCTCTTGCATATGAATCAAGACAAGCCTTCCACTGCACACGCACAACCAAATTCTATAATCAAACACCCAGGGAACTACTTCTAATCTCAAAAAAACAAATACATGATTTATTATTGTACATACATCCTCTCGAGCATAATTGAGTGTGTCTTGGCCTTGAGCATTCTGTGCCTCTCTAGCCATTTCATTTATGGTGTCATAAACCATCGTGTACACTCCATTCATATATTCTAGAAGGTATTTTGTCGCCGATGGATCCCATCTCGTTGTTGGAAAATGTAATTACTCGTAGATATGTACCTGATTCTTAGTCGAATCTGTCAGATTCTATACAAGTCAAGATCTTGTCTGTCAGTCTGACAAGAGGGAAGAGTCCACGATTAGGCAATGTAAACCAGTCGAATTTATTTCTGAAGATAAGTTGTTAGGTACATCGTTATTACAGTATTTAATGGTGAGTCAGTCGACCCATGTAGATACAATTTTTAGGTTGCCTATAAATAGAAGAAGCAAATTGTAATTTAGGTTAGAGACAAAGAGAGTCAAGAGAGATTACAGACAATAGACACTGGAGGAACTCAGGGTGAGAAAAGAGAAGTTGAAGCTCAAGCTTCTGTGTAAGTGATTCAGTTGAAGAGCGGAAGCTTTGTAAAAAGACAAGTTTAGACCGACAAGTTTGGACCGACAAGTTTGTAATACTTTGTTATTTTCGCATAGTTAAATATATGAAATAGTTTATAGTTGAATGCATGATTATTTGGCTTCACATATTTCCAGATTTACTTGCGTAAATCTCTTTTACAATTAATTTTAAGTGAAAGATCAAAGAACCCATAAATTTCTCACCGCGTGAAAGTTCCAGGTTTTACGGCACATTGGTCGACTCAAGTCTTCCTACATATTTGGGCATATGTTTTTATAAGTTATTTGGATTTGTAAATGTGTTCATTTTACTTCATCTTACTCACAGGTGAAAATCATTTGTAATTTCTTAAGTCTTTAGACTAAGAAACATACTCTGTAGATTTCGACCAAAGTGAATCAACAAGGTCGGTTGTGTGAGCCGACTTGAGAGGTCGGTTGAGTTAGCCAACTGAGGTCGCCGACTTGAGTGGTCGAAGAGGTCAGCCGACCTGATTGGTTGAAGAGGTCAGACGACTTGAGTGGTCGGAGAGGTGAGCTGACTTTAGAAGTCGAAGAAGTCAGCCGATTTCGAAGAGACAAATGTTCGAGGTAAAATCAGTCGGTAGAACCAACAAGTAAGTCGAAGTAAATTTAGTCGAGATGAAAGACCAACTAAAATTTATAAACTTGTATAGTCGGGAGATAGACAAGTTTCACCTGACAAGAAAAAATAAAAAGTGGTTGGCGTGAAAAGTGAAAATTAAATTTTAATATCAACTGAGCCCTAAACTCAAGTTTAGTCGGCTTGGTTTTGGCTAACTGGTATCAGAGCAAGGTTTCATATCAGAGCAAGGTTTATATTAGAGCAAGATTTAGGAAAGAAATCTTGTCTTAAAAGGTGGAAATTAATTTTATAAGGAAAGTTAATTAAAAAATTAAAAATGGCTTCCACTTCTGGTTCATTGCAAACTCTAATATTTACAGGAAAGAATTATGAATATTGGTCTTTAACAATGAAGGCTTTATTCAGAGGTAAAGATGTCTAGGAGATAGTCTAGCATGGTTATGCAGAACCAACAGACATGATAGCATATAACAATCTCACACAAGTTGAGAAAGATGTCTTGAGGGAACAAAAGAAGAAAGATGGAAAAGCTCTGTTTTTCATACATCAAGCTATGCATGAGAGCATACTCCCAAGAATAGCAGCAAAGACTAATGCTAAGGAAGCATGGGATACATTGGAGACTGCCTATCAAGGTTTGGATAAGGTAAAGACATCCAAGCTGCAGATTCTGAGAAGAGATTTTGAATCTCTGTCCATAAAAGATTCAGAGAATGTAGACACATTCTACACCAGAGTTGTTGGGTTGATAAACCAACTGAAATCTCATGGAGAACCCATAGCAGACCAAATGGTTGTTGAAAAAATTCTTAGAAGTCTTCCCCCAAGATTTGAAAACTTGGTTGTGACCTTAGAGGAACACACAGACATGATGACATTTACCATTGATGAGTTGCAAGCTTCACTCATCAATCATGAGCACAGACTCAGCAGAATACATACATCATTGGAAGGTGCATTTGTAGCATAGTCATCCATAAGCTGTGGTAGAGGCAGGGGGAGAAACAACTTCAGAGGCAGAGGAAGGAGTTCTTCAAGAGGAGGACGAGGCAGAAGTCCTGCAAATGTTGGTGGCAGAGGAGATAACCAGAACCCAAGTCATCCAAGTGGCCAGAGGTTTGATAAATAAAAAATTCAATGTCATTATTGTAAGAAGTTTGGTCATTATGCATATGAATGCAGGAAGAAACAATATGACCAAGGAAGGCAAAGCCCAAGTCAGTCAACCAACACCAGCACTTTGACAAGTGCAATGTTAATGGCATTGACATCTCCACTTGAATGCAATGTTGTTCAAGAAAGTCCACATGACATATGGTACTTAGATTTAGGATGCAGCAACCATATGACTAGTAATTTAAATCTGTTTTCCAGTCTAGACAATTCAGTTAAAAATGATGTTACACTTGGAAACAATGTCCAAGTTACTATCTTAAGAAAAGGAACTGTTGATATTCTAACCAAATAGGGGGAGAGTAAGTATATCCCTGATATCTATCATGTCGAAGGTCTGAAACATAATTTGTTAAGCATTGGACAATAGTTACAAAAAGGATACAGAGTCTACATGGAAGATGAACACTATGTGATCAAAGACAAGCATCCAAGTGACCAGCTAATAGTAAAAGTGCCAATGACAAGAAACTGCTTGTTTCCATTGAGGATAGTTCCCAACATAAAAGGGAAGACAAAATTAGGAGCTGCATTCAAGGCAGAAAGTGAAGAAACAGTCGAGCTCCTCGATAAGAGAGAAAATAGTAGCGCTAATCTACAAGTTGCATTTCAGACAAAAGTTCAGGATGAATCCTGGTTGTGGCATTTCAGATTTGGACATCTGAATTTTGGTGGGATGAAGCTACTGCACACAAAGAATATGGTGAAAGGATTACCATTGATCGAGAGACTAGAGAGGGTTTGTGAAATCTACATTTTTGGCAAGCAGTACAGATAGAATTTTCTAGTCAAAAATTCATATAGAGCACGCACACCACTTGAAATTGTGCACTCTGACATTTGTGGTCCAATGCAGACATCATCCATTTGTGGCTGCAAGTATTTTCTAACTTTTATTGATGACTACTCAAGAAAAACATGGGTATATTTCTTGAAACAAAAAATTGATGCATTTGGTTATTTTCAGCAGTTCAAGGCACTCGTGGAGAACCAGAGTGGTCACCGCATCAAGATCTTAAGGACCGACATAGGAGGTGAATATGTTTCAAATGAATTTCTGAATTTTTGCAAGACCCATGGCATACAAAAACAATTCATTGCACGGTATACACCTCAGCAGAACGGTATTGCCAAAAGAAATAACATAACCATCATGGAGATGGCTCGCAGCCTGTTGGCAGTGTAGCATTTTCCAAATGCGTATTGGGGTGAAGCAGTCGCAACTGCCATTATCATTATGAACCAATGTCTGGGAAAGAGTGTGAAGAACAAAGTTCCCCAAGAAGCATGGACAGGTATGAATCATAGTGTCTCACATTTAAAAGTTTTTGGTTGTGTTGCATATGCTCATGTTCCAGATGAGTTGAGAAGGAAGCTAGACAAGAAGGGACATAAATGTATTTTTGTCGGCTATTCAGAAGACACAAAAGCATACAAGTTGTATGACCCTGTCGCAAGGAAAGTGATAATAAGTCGATATGTTAAATTTGTTGAGAATGAATCATGGGATGGAACTTTCGACATAAATGTCAACATTGTGTCGAACGACGACAATGATGATATGGAAGAGGAAGTGGTTCAAATACCACATGTAAGTCAACCGGTTGGAGCACCCTCGACTCCCATGACACCAAGAGATGGTTCAGCACAAGGACCATTGACACAAGTAGCAGCTCAAGCTACACCGACAAGTACACCAAGAGGACAACAGACTCCATCAAGCATTTCGTCAAGGTCAACATCGACAGAACCGGTGAAGACAAGAAGTCTGCAAGAGATATATGAAGCTGGTACACCTAATTCATTCTCTCTCTTTGCATTATTTCCCCTTATATATGATCCACTGACATTTGAAGACGCTGTTGAAGAAGAAGTATGGGCACAAGCCATGGATGAAGAAATAGAATGCATTGAGCAAAACCAGACATGGGAACTGGTTGATGTACCAATAGACAAAGATGTAATCAGTGTCAAATGGATTTACAAGACAAATCAAGATGCTGATGGGAATGTGCAAAAGCACAAGGAAATAATGGTAGCAAGAGGGTTCACACAGCAACCCAGCATCGAATTCAATGAAATGTTTGCACCTATTGCACGCATGGATACAGTCAGAACAGTTTTGGCCATTGCTGCACAAAACAAATGGCATGTTCATCAAATGGATGTCAAGTCGGCATTCTTAAATGGCTATCTAGAAGAGGAAGTATATGTGGAACAACCACAAGGGTATGAAGTTCCAGGTTAAGAACATAAATTTTACAGGCTGAAAAATACATTATATGGTTTGAAGCAATCTCCTAGAGCTTGGTATAGTCGGATTGATTCCTATCTCATTGAAAATAGATTTCACAGAAGTGAAAGTGAACCAACTTTGTACACCAAAGTCAATGAGCAAGGTAAGATGTTAATTGTCTGCTTGTATGTACATGATTTAATATTTACTGGTGATTATGGCATAGTAGATTTTAAAATAGTCATGGAAAGTGAATTTGAAATGACTGATCTAGGGCTTATGAAGTTTTTTCTAGGCATTGAAGTTCAACAGTCTGAAAGTGGTATTTTTATATCACAGACAAAGTATGCAAGTGAAGTTTTAAAAATATTTAACATGTCTAATTGCAAGACAGCCCCAACACCAGTGATAACAGGTTTAAAATTGAGCAAGGATGATGAAGGATCCACTGTAGATCCTACGCTGTTCAAAAGGATTGTTGGAAGCCTTATGTATTTGACAGCAACAAGACCGTACATTATGTATGGAGTAAGTCTGATCTCAAGGTTCATGGAGTCACCAAAAGACTCACATTGGCAAGCAGGTAAAAGAATTATGAGGTATGTAAGTGGCACAAAAGACCTTGGTATTATGTATTCAACCTCGGAAAATTTTAAATTCAATGGTTACACTGACAGTGACAATGGAGGCAGCATAGATGACAAGAAAATCACATCTAGGTACACATTTCATTTTGGTATAGGTTTTGTTTCATGGGCTTCAAAGAAACAGTCCATAGTAAATCTATCTTCAGCTGAAGCAGAGTATGTTGCAGCGACAAGTGCTGCATGTCAAACTGTCTGGATGAGAAGAGTCTTAAAAGACAGTGTCACAGAACCATCAAGAACCGACAACAATCTTCTACGACAACAATTCAGCCATAGCATTATCAAAGAATCATCTGTTTCACAAGAGAACCAAGCACATCGACACAAGGTTTCATTTTATAAGAGATTTGGTGAACGACAAGGAAATTTGTTTGGAATTTTGCAGGCCTAAAGACCAACTTACCGACATCTTTATGAAACCATTGGCAAAGGACACATTCCAGTATCTGCGTAGTTATCTTGGAATGACAAGTTCTCCACAGTGAACTCTGTCATAAACAGAGCATGTCTAAGCTCTGAAACATTTCATAAATTTTATTTTAAAAATCCCCATCTTCTTATAATTAAGGGGGAGTGTTGGAAAATGTAATTACTCGGAGATATGTACCTTACTCTCAGCTAACTCTGTCAGAGTCTGTACAAGTCAAAATCTTGTCTGTCAGTCTGACAAGAGGGAAGAGTCCACGATTAGGCAATGTAAACCAGCCGAATTTATTTCTAAAGCTAAGTTGTTAGGTAGATAGTTATTAAAGTCTTTAATGGTGAGTCAGTCGACCCATGTAGATGCAATTTTCAGGTTTCCTATAAATAGAAGAAGGAAATTTTAATTTAGGTTAGAGACAGAGAGAGTCAAGAGAGATTACAGACAATAGACACTAGAGGAACTCAGGGTGAGAAAAGAGAATTCGAAGCTCAAGCTTCTGTGTAAGTGATTCAGTCGAAGAGCTGAAGCTCTGTAAAAGGACAAGTCTAGACCGATAAGTTTGTAATACTTTGTTATTTCCGCATAGTTAAATATATGAAATAGTTTATGGTTGAATGCATGATTATTTGGCCGCACATATTTCCAGATTTACTTCAGTAAATGTCTTTTACAATTACTGTTAAGTGAAAGATCAAAGAACCCATAAATTTCTCACCGCGTGAAAGTTCCAGGTTTTACACATTGGTCGACTCAAGTCTTCCTACATATTTGGGCATATGTTTTTATAAGTTATTTGGATTTGTAAATGTGTCCATTTTACTTCATCTTACTCACAGGTGAAAAGAATTTGTAATTTCTTAAGTCTTTAGACTAAGAAACATACTCTGTAGATTTAGACCAAAGTGAATAGACAAGGTCAGTTGTGTGAGCCGACTTGAGAGGTCGGTTGAGTCAGCCGACTGAGGTCAGTGACTTGAGTGGTCGAAGAGGTCAGCCGACCTGAGTGGTCGAAGAGGTTAGCCTGAGTGGTCGAAGAGGTTAGCCGACTTGAGTGGTCGGAGAGGTGAGCCGACTTGAGAAGTCGAAGAAGTCAACCGACTTCGAAGTGACAAGTGGTCGAGGTAAAATCAGTCGGTAGAACCGACAAGTAAGTCGAAGTAAATTTAGTTGAGTGGAAAAACCGACTAAAATTTAAACTTGTCTAGTCGGTAGGTAGACAAGTTTCACCCAACAAGAAAAAAGAAAAAGTGGTTGGCGTGAAAAGTGAAATTAAATTTTAATA
>LPNX010495091.1:59486-86790 GCA_001517045.1 Pseudotsuga menziesii | reverse complement strand
ATCCATGTTCCTCCTTGACTAATCCTCCTTGACTATATTCTTAAAGACATACATAAAGGTCACTTTTTACATGGATATGGAAAGAGTGATCCATTTTGAGTATTATGAAGACTAATCTGTTTTTTCACATTTGTGAATTTGGGCCTTCAACTTATTTTTAATATCAATGCCCAGCTGGAATTGAACATTGGTTTGCTGGATTATAACGATCTGAACTAACCAGTACACTGTCCCCATCGAGACTAAGGAGTAATCAACAAATATGAGTTATGATGCAGGGGCATAGACTGCCTGAGTGAAGTCATTTATGACTTCACTAGGTCAAGGAGAACTCAATGAGACCTAGGGTCTCATTGGATTTTTAATTTGCTTTATTTTTAAAATACTGAATAAAAGAGGACAAGGGTACTATATCCTTTCCCCAATGTAATCGAAAGGGTTGAGTTGGTTGAGAGAAACCAGTAATTTTTTAGTGAGTCATAGGATTAGTTGAGTTAAGTAAGGAACTAAATTCCTTCTTTATAGGATTTGGAAACAGAGTAGGAGTTATCTTAAATGCAGTTCGAGTGATCTAGGGGGAGAGCTTCTTGGTAGCTCATTAGAGCTTAGTTAGCTCGAGAGAAATTGGAAAGTAGGTCAGAGACAGAGAGGATCTCGGAATTCGGTTTCCTGGAGCATGCACATAGATACATTACTATAGTTGTAAAGGCCTATTTGAAGAATTTAAGTTTGGAAAAGGTTTCTAGTTTGTCAAGATCAAACTGTATGCATGATTGTAAGATTTACAAATATCAGGGTGTAATTCTTCTTGTATACAAAGCATGCGCATCTATGGAGCATAGAGTAAATGACTGATATGATGTTTTGAGCGTATCAAAAGCAAATCTTGTTTAAATGAAATATTATGGTCGTATGAGTGCAAATGCAAGTTGATTTATAGAAATCTAGGGATATATTATAATATTTGTAGAGAAATCCTTATTTTGTTGCGCAGAAGTTGTGGAAAGGAGATAATACAGAAAATTGGTTTCTTATTGTATAGAGGATTGAATTTGTGCACAGAGCAATTGTATAATCCAGTCGTTGATAGAAATTGAAATCATTTTTTTTTGCTTGAATCATGTCTTGTAATCCTATTTATAGAGTGACAAATTAAAGGAGGCAATTCCTTGAGTTTTGATAAGAAATTGCAGGCAGGAATCAGTTTACTAATGCGCAGAGGTTATGAAAGGTTTTACACAGTCAATTGACGGTTTTTGAGATCCATTGGAAATATCAACGGATGCTGAGCGTTTTGAAGGAAGTTCGACATCATAAATTGATTGGGTATCTCAATTAAATGACCCATATACCAAAGCCAATTTCTACCCAATCTGCAAGTATTTTTTTTTTTTTTAAAATCCACATCCGTCGCTTAAGCGACGGTTCTATCTGTCTCTTTTGCGACGGTTAATCCCCATTTTCGTCGCTTATGCGACGGTCCTACATGTCGCTTTTTCGACGGCTAATCTCCATTTCCGTTGCTTATGCGACGGTCCTACATGTCGCGTTTTCGACGGCTAATCTCCATTTTCGTCACTTATGCGACGGTCCTACATGTCTCTTTTCCGACGGTTCTACAAGATCTTCTACAAAAGAGCGACGGTTCTCCCTGTCGCCTTTCCGACGCTTCATTGTTATAGACGTCGTTTAAGAGATGGTTATTGATGTCGCTTATCCGACGCTTTAAATTTAACCGACGGTTACTTCGGTGTCGCTTAACCGACAGTTAGTTAGGTGTCGGATAACCGATGACAAGTTTCCGATGCTTAGAAAAAAATCATAGTGTCGTACATGCGACAGGGAAGTGTCGAAAATCCGACAATACGGCCGTCGGATTTTTGGGCAAAATGTAGTAGTGTCATTATATTTCTCAGATTCTGCAATCAATAGGTATTTTTCTTGTTAGGCTTGTTCATATGACTTGAGTACTAATTTAAGCTTCTTAATCTTCTTATTTTTCTTCTACAGCTGGGCAATTACTGAAGGTATAGCTGAGGTGGCCGATACTTCAGGTATATGTTCGCCACATGGTTCTTGTGTAGGTCAATTATTGTCAGGAGACCCATAGTCAAACTATTGAGGGTTAAACAGTTTAGGATTATATTTCACATGGCCATATTTTGAAATAGGAGGGTTTTTGTGCAGATAATGTTCTACACGCTCAGAACCAAAATCAAGAAGAATAAAATTAGAAGGTTCATTATATACAGTCAAATTTCTGAGGAGATGATGGAGGAAGTGGAATTGGAGTATTCTTTTGCTTCTTCTTCTCAAGGAGATCTGGCTCTGAATTTGGGGATTCTTCTAGATAAATCAAAACAAATGGATGTAGATTGAGGGCTGGATTAGAAGGTTTAACAAGATTTTTTGTCATACTTTTGGTGGTTCACCACAGAATTGTGGATTCTGCGACATTGGGGCTTTTCGGTTGAGGTCGTTTCCTTTTGGATTTTTGTAATACAGAGAATAAAAGTTCAATTAGGGGTGGTTCTGGCTCTGGTTCAGGAATGACTTCTAATTTACGACGTTCAGTCTAAGGAGAGAATTGAATGTGTGGAGAATGAGGACTTGCAGATGAAGGGAGACCCCAAATTTTGTCCACAAAATTATCCCAAGTATCCTTACAAATATGAAATTCATCTTCAATAAGGATCTTAATCAAACCATGATGGTAGAGGCCGTTGTAAGTATTTCCAGAGTGCTTCTAAACCTGTCTTGACATCTTAGCTAAACTTTTGCGCAGAAAATATATGGGAAATTCATTTCCAATTCGGCTTCAAAGTGAAAAAGTAGGAGGGCATGGTAATTCAGAGTGGTGACATACCTTCCTTCGTAAGTGAAATATTTCTGTAATACATAGAGCACATTGCGCCATTCATCCTGCATCCAGGGATAATTTTAGGGGCGAATTTTAGCCAAGTGGGCTATTTTTCCATGTTTTTCTCCCAAAAAAGATTTGCCATTTTGCATTTTTTGAAGCCCTGTTTCGCCCAATTTTGATGGGGTAAATTTTTTCACCGTTAAAATCGCCAAATTATTATATAAACGATATAAAATCCTTGGAAATTAAAATATTTTTTGAAAAATATCTCCAATCATTTAATAGTTGGCATTTTAAGAATTGGTAATATTCGCCAACATTTATACACTTTTAAATAAGTATGGTTCCTTAAAATCATCCCTACCTGCATCCAATCTCGAGGAAAACCCTTCTTCCAGCTTGCAGACTGATGCTCCTCTTTTAAAAATCTGGTACAAACGACACACTCTATGGGTTTATTTTTAAACCAACGCTCCCCATGACAAGGCAGACCAGTGGCGCGAGCAATTGTTTTCTCAAAAACTTCCATGATAAAATCGCCAATGTGCACGACTTTCCCATCAAACCCTTGGGCGAATTTCAGTGTAATTTCATCATCATACCCTTGAAATTTTTGGAAAATTGATACCAGATGCCTTCAAATATTTCCTTGCATGCATTGAACTCAGGAAAACCTTCCAAAATAGAGACAAAACTCAGCTCATGGCGTTCAGCTCCCTTCTGCCCCATAATTTTCTCTAAGACTATAATTTGGATAGAAAACCGAGGATGAAACAGAAACTGGGAAAATGATGAAGATTGTTGGATAGGCATATAATAAGTCTCAACAGAGTTTCCCGAGACTTCTAATGCTTTGTGTGTAACGACAATTCATAAGCGTCGTACTTAACGATCATTCAAATGCATAGCGCATATGAATATTTTGAACTGCCAGTGCAATGATGAATTGATGAATCGAGTGTTGCATGGATAGAAGAAACATAATCATATACTTTTAAGGTGATAAGATCTTCATCTCTAGGCACTATGTGCCATAGAGATGAAGATCTATTTATAAGATATAAGGATGGTTGTAAAATGATGACAGACAGAGGTAGGGTAAAAAGGATTTATATTTAAAAAGGTAAAAGTATGATGACAAACAAAGGTAGAATGATGATGATAAGCAAAAGTATGGTCTAAATTATATGAGGACATAGGCTTAGCAAGTATGTAAGTATAATCCATACTAAAATTTCCTTAAATTTAATGCAATAAACATATTCAAAGAAAGGATCGTTACCTTAGATCAATTTTACCTTACAGGACCAAGTTCTTCAAAGATACACTGTCAAGAGTTTCTATTGCATGTTGTAGTTACTGTGACATAATGGAGTTTCTGTGACACGCTTCTCTTGTTTTGCTCCAAAGATTGTGCTACTATAAAACTGAGAATGTTTCTTCTAATAGGTTGTCCACTGTGTTGAATGTTACTGGATTTCTGTAGAAAATAGAGGAATAGACTGCTCTGTACCCAAAATAAAAGCTGCAACTACTGAAAAATATCCATGATTATAGAGTAAAGAACTGCAAGGTCTTCATCCACGTCCTTTTCTTTGTGCAAATCTACCTATGTGAATAAATTTTGTTGGTGTCAAACATAGATAGAAATCATTGGATTACCAATCGATGAGGAGAGTTTTTAACCAATGCAAGATATTTCACCATTAATGTTAATAGAAATCAAGGCACTTGGTACATCCTAATAGTCATGAATAGATTTGTTGAAGTCGAAAGAACTGTAGAATTCACTTGCCAAGAAACATTAACAGATTTCCTTAGAAAATGACAAGGATGCCTTCCATTGAGGCATGCAGGATCCAAGGTACCTAAAAATTTCACAAGTTTCAGACCCAGAAAATGTTTTAAAGTCGATGGATTGAAACTTGCTGGAATGAGAGCCCTAATAAATCTCCCATCATCCAGCTAAGCACAAAACAAAATATATTTTTGCAAAAATGAATTAGAAACCACCAACAAGCTTTATTATGGAGCCTATCCAGCCAGTCACCAGGTTTTCTAACTAGACCCTTGCTAGACTGTGCCAGACAACTTATTTTCACAGTAAAGCTTATTTTTCTCTTTACTTTTTTTATCTTTCATTTATTTTTTATTTCCTAAACTACCCTATGCTATTGGAAGTAGAAATATTCTTTCAAGTGTATGTGTACTTCCAGTGTAACCACCTACAAATCAGGATTTCTAAAACATTCTTGTTCACATAATGTATATGAACAAATACCTTGATATGAGGAACCAACTTCTCATATGATCAGGATTTCAAAAATTGTTGAAAAGTAAAAGGATGGAACTGAGAAACTGTCTTAGTCCATATCTTAATAGATTCTTGATTTGCTTGGCTTCTTCTTTTAGTATCCCTTATTTCTAATCCAATTTGATATTCTTCCTCTCGTACCAGGCAAGCAAGAAATTTTGTAATTTCAGGTTCTAGTTGTTCTTCTTCTTCAGCTACTTTCCATGATTCTTGAGCTCCCTCATCAAATGAGGAAGGATAAATATATAGATTAAGATCTTCATGCTGAGGATACTTATGGATTTTCTTCCCACTTTGGAAGATGGATTCTTCTCCAGATATGGACCTGATACTGCAACAACGATTAAAGAAACCCCTTGTAGTAATAAGCCCTTCTCTACTCAACAAATTTTTGAACATCCTGAAACTTGTACTTGTTCAAATGTCCTGCTTCACAGGTGGGTCAGTAACATGGTTCTTATAGCACCCAAATTTTTTCAAGGTTCAAATTTTAAAACTAATTTAAACTATTTGCAGAAAATTATGCATGCAGGAAATCAAATGCAAAATGTAAAATTAACTCAAAAGCAAAGAAACTAAGTTGAAATTAAGTGTTGGCCTAATATTTTAAATAATCTAATATGCAATCAAAAACTAATATTGAAATGAAAGCAATCCCACTCTACACTATGAAACCATAAACTAAAAAAACATTCCTATTTGAAAGAAATCTTACTTTTGCTGAAGAAAAAGCATTCTTACATACTATTGAAAGGAGAAACACACTTGCCTCAAAAGTAACTGCAAGAAAGGAAACTACCTAGATTTCAAAAACAAAAACATATATTCCTGAAATTAAACTATGTGAGAGTAAACTATCTATATTTGCAGAAAGGGAAACATACCCTAAATAAATCAAACTTTGCTTAAAAACAAATTTGTGCTGAAGAAGAACAACAAGGCTTTGGGGCACCTCACTATAGTGGATGTGTGGGTTCTTACCTCTTGTCTTACCATTCTCCCCCACCCCCCGCTTGTCGTGTAATGTAAAAGAAGCATATCTACCTAGACTCCAATCCCTTTAGCACCTCCCTGGAAACGGCGCCAAAATGTTGGGTAAATATATCACTACAAATAGCCTTCATAAAATGTCAACCCAGGGAGGTTAACTTTGAGGCACAAGCACTGTATGTGCAGGATTAGGGAATATCCTAATATAATCTACTCTAATCCAATTTAATCTAATCTAGAGATTATTCATTTAAATTTAAAATCCTAATACTCTCACATCTAAGATCTGCAAAACATTTCAAATTCAAGTTCTATCCTAATTGCATAAATGAAAATACCTTTCAAGCTATCTTTAAAATAATTATAATTCTAAAGCATAAACCAATGAGAACTATAACATAATTCAAAAACCAGAATAAATAAGCAGAAAACTACACATTGACATAGAAAACAGAGTAAGTGACAGAAAGTGAACTAGGACTAAATGAGCAGAAAACTACATATTGACACAGAAAACAGAGTAAGTGACATAAAGTGAATTTATGAAATTGATATATCGTTTAATACCTCAAAGCTCTTATTAAATTAATGAATTGTCTTTTAAGAAATTTAATATTAGCATAGAGCTTACTTGTTCACCCCAACCTTTAAAATGAGTCACTTCTATAATTGAAACTATTCTAAACTAACTTGCATTTTGAAACGACAACAAAATAAATGTAATTTGCAGAGGATCTTATTATTAAAATCTAAAGCTATATTCTAAAATTAAATCTTGCAAAAAGACAAAACTGAATTAAATTAAAGCTTAAACAATGATAAAATGAATGCAATCTACATATTCTATAATTTAGAAGAAAATACAACTAAGTTTATTTCATTGGGAACCCAATTTTACAGGAGTAATATATGACTTAAACTAGAATGTAAAGCTACGGTAACATGAATCAAATCTATAAAACTAAGAATTCAAAACAATGCTTTTAAATCATTCTTCCCTAACATCTGAGCTCGGCCCTAAACTAGCAAATGATGTGCACATTATTTCAATAATCATCACACAATAAAAGGACTGATTTTGTAAGTTTTAAACCTATGCAGAGAAGCAAAGCATACAGATTCTTTTAAGCAAAATAGAAATCACAACACATCAATCACACATAAACACAAAGATTTACCCTGGAAACCCTTAACCGGGAAAACCAGAAAACCTTGGAGCCACACCTCCTATTTTCTCTTCATTACATTATGAAATCCTCACAATACAAAATATAGGTATTCTGCAACATCCAAATACCCTAATCCGTTAACCCGGATTAGAAAAAGAATCCAATCCCTTAACCGGGATTAAGTTACATATTTTTAGACAAATTCTAAAAATAGCCACAAACATCTATAAATAGCCATAAAATCTATAAATAGCCAAAAAAAATTGCTCATTGCACTCGCATCGGAAACGGCCTAATGGCCATTTTTGAACAAAAATAGGGCCTACGGCCTGTTTCCGTCGAAGGTGCCTTTGGGATTGCCGAGCTGTAGCGCTGACATGCACACCTCCCCTCCATACGCACATGCAAAGGATATAACATATACCCAACATTCTCCCACTTGTTGTTTCCTTTGCATAGCAATGAGTCATGTACTCATAAAGTCATGGGTTCAGGGCATCAATGCCCATAGATTCTCTACACCAAGAGAAATTCTTTGTACTAACAGACTTTGTTAATGAGTCTGCAACATTTTTCATGGTGTCAACCTTCTCTAGCAGCACCTTCTTTTCTTCAACCATATCTCTCACAAAGTGATATTGCACATCAATATGCTTTGTCTTAGCATGATAAGCAAGGTTCTTTGCCAGGAAGATTGCACTTTGGCTATCACATTCTAACCTTACACCTTTCTGTACAAACCCAATACCTGAACACAATCTCTGCAACCACACAGCTTCTTTGCTTGCATGAGTGGTTGCCATGTATGCAGCTTCTATAGTTGAGAGTGCAACTATAGCTTGTCTCTTGCTAATCCAACAGATAGCTCCTCCAAATAGGTTAAACACATACCCAATTGTAGATCTTCTATGATCAAGGTCTCCAGCCCAGTCTGCATCAACAAATCCATGTGCATTTATTACTCTGTCTAGTCTAGGCCTTCCTTGGTAGCAGATTGCATAATCCGTGGTGCCACACAAATATCTGAAGACCCTCTTTACAGTTGTCCAATGCTCCTTTCCTGGTTTTGACATATCTATGCTCAAAACTCCCACTGCATGAGCAATGTCTGGTCTTGTACAAACCATTGCATACATCAAACTACCAACTACACTGGCATATGGAACCTGTGACATGTCTTCTTCTTCTTCCTGTGTCTTGGGACACTGCTCTACAGATAACTTTACACCTACAGGAATAGGAACCTTGACCGGCTTACTTTCCTACATGTTAAATCTCTGTAGTACCGTCTCAACATATTTTATTTGAGTTAAACTTATCATTTTGTTTGCACAATCTCTTCTTATCTCCATTCCCAGAATGAAGTTTGCAGCACCGAGATATTTTGTATCAAACTTGGAGGACAGTTGAGACTTCACCTCCTTTATAAAATCTTTGTTGTTTCCAATCAACAACATGTCATCAACATACAAAACTATGTTAAGAAGTGATCACCAACCTGTTTGGAATATACACAGTGATCAACTTTGCTTCTCACAAACCCCAATCCAAGTATGTATTTGTCAAACTTTTGGTACCACATCGTTGGAGATTGCTTTAGACCATAAAGGTACTTCTTTAGTTTACATACCAACTCATTCTTTCCCTTTACTATGAACCCTTCTGGTTGTTTCATGTATATTTCTTCTTCCAGATCCCCATGTAAGAACATTGTCTTCACATTAATCTGCTCTACTTCTAGATCAAAAGCAACAAAAATAGAAAGAAGAAATCTAATAGAAGTTAATTTTGCAACTGGAGAAAATATTTCACCAAAATCAATCCCCTCTACCTGAGAATATCCCTTTGCTACCAAGCGGGCTTTATACTTATCCACTTTACCTTCTGCATTCAACTTCTTTTTAAATAGCCATTTGCTCCCAATGGCTTTTCTCCCAGCTGGTAACTGGACTAGCTACCAAGCTTCATTTTTGTGCAAGGAATCCATTTCTTCATCCATGGCCTTTTTCTAGAGATCACTATCCTTTGAATTAACAGCTTCCTTCACATTTCTAGGGTCATCATCAGTAATAGACATAGCAAAATGAGAGCGAAAATCAGGAGGGGAATACCTTTCTGGTTGCCTTATTTCTCGAGATGATCTCCTCAAAACTAGAGTATGAGGTTCTTCTTCTTATGATTCTGCTTTTTCTATTGAGTCAGATTCTTCACCTTCTAACTTAAACTCTATTTTCTCTGGTTCCTTTTCCATTGGATTCACTTCCCGTCTAGGGACTTCTTTGACCTCTCGATTGTAAATAGTCTTCTTAGTTATAGGATTCCAAATCTTATACCCTTTCATACCATCTTTATAGCCAATAAAGATACACTTCTCAGATTTGTTATCCAACTTGCTCTTTTTCTCCTTTGGAACATGTACATAAGCATCACAACCAAAAAATTTCAGATGCTTAATAGAGGGTTTCTTACCAGTCGATACCTCTTGTGGAGTTTTATCAATCAATGCTGATGTGGGTGATCGGTTTACCAAGTAACATGATGTCTCCACTGCTTCTACCCAGAATTCTTGTCCTATCCCAGCACTGCTTAGCATGCTCCTTGCCTTTTCCATCAACGTCCTATTCATCCTCTCAGCAACTCCATTCTATTGAGGTGTGTATGGAGTAGTCTTTTGCCTTGCTATTCCACACTTCTTACAAGAGTCCTCGAATTCATTCCCACATAACTCTCCACCATTATCTGTCCTCAACACCTTTATTTTCTTTTCTGACTGATTTTCTAAAAGAGCCTTAAATTCTTTAGACTTGGCAAATACTTTAGATTTCTTTTGAAGGAAATAAATCCATATGTTCCTTGATAAATCATCTATAAATGAAACATAATACACAGATTTTCCTAATGATGGAACAGGAACAGGTCCAAACACATCACTATGTATTAATTCTAGAATTCCCTTTGCTCTTGTAGCACCAGATGCAAATCTTACTTGATTTTGTTTTCCATATATGCAATGTTCACAGAAATCAAAATCCAGAGTGCAATCAGTCATACCTTCAACCATACCTTTACCTTGTAATGCTCGAAGTCCCTTTTCTCCGATATGCCCCATTCTTTGATGCCACAGCATTGTATTTCCTCCTGATGTAGTCAAGGTTTTGTCATCTTTACCTCCTTCCTCCAGCACAACATAATTGTTACATTCATCAATGATGGTTTTTCCGAATAGTTTGTACAGATTTCCATACCGAACTCCCCTCATCAACAAATCCATGTACATTTATTACTCTATCTAGTCTAGGCCTTCCTTGGTAGCAGATTGCATAATCTGTGGTGCCACGCAAATATCTAAAGACCCTCTTTACAGTTGTCCAATGTTCCTTTCCTGGTTTTGACATATATCTGCTCAAAAATCCCACTGCATGAGTAATGTCTGGTCTTGTACATACCATTGCATACATCAAACTACCAACTGCACTGGCATATAGAACCTGTGACATGTCTTCTTCTTCTTCTTGTGTCTTGGGACACTGCTCTACAGATAACTTTACACCTACAGGAATAGGAACCTTGACCGGCTTACTTTCCTACATGTTAAATCTCTGTAGTACTATCTCAACATATTTTCTTTGATTTAAACTTATCATTTTGTTTGCACAATCTCTTCGTATCTCCATTCCCAGAATGAAGTTTGCAGCACCAAGATCTTTCATATCAAACTTGGAGGACAGTTGAGACTTCACCTCCTTTATAAAATCTTTGTTGTTTCCAATCAACAACATGTCATCAACATACATAACTATGTTAATGAAGTGATCACCAACCTGTTTGGAATATACACAGTGATCAACTTTGCTTCTCACAAACCCCAATCCAAGTATGTATGTGTCAAACTTTTGGTACCACATCCTTGGAGATTGCTTTAGACCATAAAGGGACTTCTTTAGTTTACATACCAACTCATTATTTCCCTTTACTATGAACCCTTCTGGTTGTTTCATGTATATTTCTTCTTCCAAATCCCCATGTAAGAACGTTGTCTTCACATCCATCTACTCTACTTCAAGATCAAAAGAAGCAGAAATAGAAAGAAGAAATCTAATAGAAGTTAATTTTCTAACTGGAGAAAATATTTCACCAAAATCAATCCCCTCTACCTGAGAATATCCCTTTGCTACCAAGCGGGATTTATACTTATCCACTTTACCTTCTGCATTCAACTTCTTTTTAAATAGCCATTTGCTCCCAACGGCTTTTCTCCCAGCTGGTAACTGGACTAGTTGCCAAGCTTCATTTTTGTGCAAGGAGTCCATTTCTTCATCCATGGCCTTTTTCCAGAGATCACTATCCTCTGAATTAACAGTTTCCTTCACATTTCCAGGATCATCATCAGTAATAGACATAGCAAAATGAGAGCAAAAATCAGGAGGGGAATACCATTTTGGTTTCCTTATTTCTCGAGATGATCTCCTCAAAATTGGAGTATGAGGTTCTTTTTCTTATGATTCTTCTTCTTCTATTAAGTCAGATTCTTCACCTTCTAACTTAAACTCTATTTTCTCTGGTTCCTTTTCCATTGGATTCACTTCCTGTCTAGGGACTTCTTAGACCTCTCGAAACACAACATCTCAACTATAAACAGTCTTCTTAGTTATAGGATTCCAAAGCTTATACCCTTTCATACCATCTTTATAGCCAATAAAGATACACTTCTCAGATTGTTATCCAACTTGCTCCTTTTCTCCTTTGGAACATGTACATAAGCATCACAACCAAAAAATTTCAGATGCTTAATAGAGGGTTTCTTACCAGTCCATACCTCTTGCGGAATTTTATCAATCAATGCTGATGTGGGTGATTGGTTTACCAAGTAACATGCTGTCTCCATTGCTTCTGCCCAGAATTCTTGTCCTATCCCAGCACTGCTTAGCATGCTCCTTGCCTTTTGCCATCAACGTCCTATTCATCCTCTCAACAACTCCATTCTGTTGAGGTGTGTATGGAGTAGTATTTTGCCTTGCTATTCCACACTTCTTACAAAAGTCCTCGAATTCATTCCCACAGAACTCTCCACCATTATCTGTCCTCAACACCTTTATTTTATTTTCTGACTGATTTTCTATAAGAGCCTTAAATTCTTTAAACTTGGAAAATACTTCAGATTTCTTTCGAAGGAAATAAATCCATATGTTCCTTGAGAAATCATCTATAAATGAAACATAATACACAGATTTTCCTAATGATGGAACAGGAACAGGTCCAAACACATCACTATGTATTAATTCTAGAATTTCCTTTGCTCTTGTAGCACCAGATGCAAATCTTACTCGATTTTGTTTTCCATATATGCAATGTTCACAGAAATCAAAATCCAGAGTGCAATCAGTCATACCTTCAACCATACCTTTACCTTGTAATGCTCAAAGTCCCTTTTCTCTGATATGCCCCATTCTTTGATGCCACAGCATTGTCTTTCCTCCTGATGCAATCAGGGTTTTGTCATCTTTACCCCCTTCCTCCAGCACAATAGAATTGTTACATTCATCAATGATGGTTTTTCCCAATAGTTTTTATAGAGTTCCATACCGAACTCCCCTCATCAATACCATTGATCCTCGAACCATTTTGCAACCACCATCTCCACACACAGTCTTTACACCTGCAACATCCATCTTTCTGACAGATATCAAGTTTCTTACTAGATTTGGAATGTGTAGCACTCTAGGCAGAGTTCTAATCCTTCCATCCTTCAGTTTTAGCTTGACTCTACCACGTCCAATGATATTGGCTGGTGAATCATCTCCCAAGTACACATCTCCTCCCATGTACTTTTCATATTCACAGAACCACTCCCTATGAGGGGTCATATGACATGACGCACCTGAGTCAATCAGCCATGTATCACGTTCTAAAGGATTACCCGTGGAAGCTAGGTACACATCCCCTCCTTCTTCTGAGGAGTTCTTCGCCTCTGTGGAAGGGGTATCCTCATATCCCTTTGATTTCTCAACATTCTTAGATCTGCAATCCTTTTTATAGTGCCCAACTTTACCGCATTTCCAACACTTCCTTATTCCTTTTCCTGGGGATTTAGATCTCCCCCCAGATCCTTTATTTTTGTTTCTCTCCTGGGGGCGACCTCTCATAGACAAGGCATCCATGCTATGATTATCCATGGTTTTCCACCTCATCTCTTCTGATAGTAGGGATGATACAATTTCATCAAATTTTAAGGTTGTCTGGCTAGAACTACCTATTGCAACAATTAGGTTGTCCCAGGAATCTGGCAAAGAACACAATAATGTAATACATTTATCTTCTTCAGCCATTTTAATAGCAACAGAGGTTATTTGACTTACCAGAGTATTGTAGACATTCAAATGCTCTGTTACAGTGTCATTCTCGTCCATTCTGAGGTGAAACAACTTCTTTTGCAGAAACAACTTGTTCACAAGGTATTTTGATTGATACAAACTCCCTAGTTTTTCCCATAGCTTTACTGCACTATCTTCACCAGATACATTCAACAACACAGAATCTGATAAGCACAATCATATTGTACTCCTTGCCCTTCTTTCTAATTTATCCCAATCTTCTTGTGACGTTGCAGTGGGTTTCGTACCTGGATCCACAGCAATCCATTGTTCTCGATCTACCAGAAGATCCTCCATTTTGAGCTTCCATAGCTCAAAATTCTGGCCATTAAATTTCTCGATCTCGATTCTTGAAGTGCTCGCCATTCTCTTTCAAATCACAAATCAACACTACAAAGCTCCCACTGAACCCAGGTTTATCACAGACCCGAGATCTATCAACCGCGTCAAACCCTTAGCAGCAAAGGCGTCCCCCTAATGCCAAAATTGAGCCCTGATACCACATGTAAGTTTTAAACCTATGCAAAGAAGCAAAGCATACAGATTCTTTTAAGAAAAATAGAGATCACAACACATCAGTCACACATAAACACAGAGATTTACCTTGGAAATCCTTAACCGGGAAAATAAAAAAACCTTGGAGCCACACCTCATATTTTCTCTTCATTACATTATGAAATCCTCACAATACAAAATATAGGTATTCTGCAACATCCAAATACCCTAATCCATTAACCCGGATTAGAAAAAGAATCCAATCCCTTAACCGAAATTAAGTTACATATTTTCAGACAAATTCTAAAAATAGCCACAAACAACTATAAATAGCCATAAAATCTATAAATAGCCAACAAAAATTTGCTCGCTGCGCTTGCATCAGAAACGGCCTAACGGCCATTTTTGAACGGAAACAGGGCCTATGGCCTGTTTCCGTCGAAGGTGCCTTTGGGATCACCGAGCTGCAATGCTGACATGCGCACCTCCCCTCCATACGCACATGCAAAGGATATAACATATACCCAACAGATTTCAAACATATGTCAATCTACTTTCTACAACCACTTAAGAGTCTTGCTAACTACAATTCTCTCTTCTAATGGAAACATAAAATAACAATTATGCTATACAAGAATTAAATTTACAAAAGAAGGGCTTATGGTCTTCTTGGTGGATCCTTGCCAAGAAAGCCACAAGTCCTTAAATTACTTGCAGACTGAACTCTAAGCTACAACCATAATTCTAAAATGAATAAAACATTAACAACAGAAAATAAATCAAATTACAATCTAGAGAAACATAGGTATTATTATTTAAAATAATAGGAACAACATTGTATGAATTGACCTCTGTTTAATTTCAGAAAAACCAGCACTTGGGCAGCGCAATCCTTCTATTAACTGTTCATTGTATTTCTGCATATATATCTATCCCTTACATTTTCGATCCATGGCTTTTTATAACTCAGGAACTGAGATAACCAATCCTGATTTCTTAGTAACAAACTCTATCATTTATTAATGATACCACTGTTTTCATAATGCCCTTCTTATGCTTCGAAAGATGTTTTGATTTGTCATCTAATAACACATCTTCATCTCTATGGCACGTAGTGCCTAGAGATGAAGATTGCATTGATTATACATGAGTCATCAACGAGAATTGAGTTGGATGGACTTGGTTTTGTTTGAACGAGCTGGAAACATCTAAAGTATGGATAGTCTTCATAATATATAACCTGTTGTTGAAATCAAAGTATGCTGCAGAATCTAATATAATTAGTCATGAATCCTTCAAGAATTATATTTAAGCATTAAATCAAAGGAAATCAAAGGATTTTGATGAATTATCATACCTTAGTATACTTGTTGGGTATTTGGGTAGATATGTGAAAATATAGAGAAATTTATGAGGTCAAAGGATCAAATGAAGAGATTAAAAGTGTATTTGGAGGATGCAAAGAGATGGAAAGAGTGTTAATTTGACGAGCCAACAGGTGTGTTCAGAGTTTGAAATAGTTACAGATATTTGGTAAATGACTCCATAGCCCAATGGATTAGTAGCAGTTATGAGATCTGGTTGACAGAAATAAAGGCACTTGGTCTACAGTTCTTGGAAAATCACAGGGAAATGCCATCCCCCATATGGAGCCAGTGTTTGTCCTAGGTATGTTAGCTATTTTCCCTAGGCCTATTTTTCTACCTTAGACATTTTTATCACTTTTTTATTTTCTTATTCTCCTATGTTTGGGATGCTTTGATTTTGTTTTAAAATATCTTTTTGCATTTACTGCAAATATCTTAATTTAATACTTAAGCTCCTTTAGATTAATAAATGTCTTTTCATATAATGAAAATGAATGCAATGTACATGAATGCAGTATCTTTTTATATCCTATGTTTTAACACAAGATGGTAACACATCTCATCATTCATATGCATGCGCGCTGCCAGCTTTCCAAGGTTAGGGTTATGTGCAGGGTTATCAAACAATCATGTAGCTGATCAGTCTTTGGGTTTGTTCCTGCTAACAAGCCGACAATTGGCTTTGATTCACACCTAGAAGAGCAATAATAATTCTCCATATTCAAAGATCATTTTGAACTCAATGCTCTGTACCCTATCAGTTCGATGCAAACAATGATGAACATTTTCAAAATGAGCAGATGAGAAAGAGGATCCTGAATCGAATGGAAATCCTAGTTTCAAGTCCAAAAAGAAAGGGGGATGGTTAAAAACTATCAAGGTTGTTTCCCACACGATTCAGGGTACCAAAGATAAGAAGAGCAGCGATGAGAGGAACACTTCTTTCGAAAAGGGGGGAATGAGATCTAGTTATGCCACATATAAAAGTCATGATATTCTCATGCATATTCCACAACAGACGAAAGTGCGTTAATATGACAAGTCGTGCAAGGAGTTAACATCACTTTACATGCGTCAAGAAATTCAAGCTCATCAAGGCTCCATTTGGACAATGAATTTCAGTTTGGATGGCCATTATCTTGCTAGTGCTAGTCAGGACCGCATTATTTATGCGTGGTAGGTGATGATGGAATCATAACAAAAATTTTATGCATCTGTCGATAAAGCAGATGATATTGTCTCTAATACCTATGTTACAGTCAATGGTTCACTAGAGTTTCTTTCCACGCATATTTAAAGCTTTGTGGATAAAAAGAAAAGAGGAAGGTCACATTGGGAAACTCACTGGTGGAGTAGATTCTTTTTGTTTCATATGTTTGGTCCCATTGCAGCTCTGGCTGATGGAAGACGATTCTCAACAAGATGGAGAGCTCCTAGAAGGCAAAGTAACACAGCTGAAATACTCTCTGTTTTGTGGGGAGAAAATGGAGTAGATAATGAAGATGAGGAGCAGGATAATGTTTCATCATTTAACAGACCTAGATCTAGGAGAAGAAGGCGTTCAAATGGTTTTAGACTAGATGAGGAATTCCTGTGAAATTTCGGTCGTTGTTTTTCATTGAATCAATTTTTAACTTTTACTGGCGTGCACCGATGTAACAGTGGGGTCATGAATGTTAGTGAGTAGCTCAAACATAAGGGATATCCTCTCTTGTAAACTGGTATGAATATTATCACTTGATAGTGCCATTATAAATTATACTCATTAGGCAAGGCTGCTTATTGCCCATATATATCGACCATATTTTGTTTAAGTGAATATATTTCAAAACATTTTGAACAAATATCATCATAATCATAAGGTTGGAACAACTCTGAGATCAAATTTTGGAAGCCAACTGTCTTGTTATAAGGGAGCTTTATGGACAACTTGTCGAGGTCATCAAAGGAACCCCAGGACAATATTACAGGTATCATGATCATTGGAGAAATCAAACTAATACTGTAGTCTTTCTGATTGTTTACCTTCATTGGTTGGAGACAAGAAACCTTTTGTCATCCTCGAGTTTATTCTGTCTGGCAAGTTCTGGTAGACATTTTGTTTGGAGACCTGCCTGTGGTCAACGAAGATGCAACAACATCTCATTCTACTCAAAAAACAAAGAAAAGTAAAGAACATAGACAATAAGAAAGTTGTGTCAGTAAGTTTGTTACAAAAGCATGGTGCTTAGTATTTGGTCTGAAATTAGCTGGGTTATTCTGAGAAGGAATTCCCCTTCAGTTAAATAGTAGTAGTCAACATAAGAACTCTAGTCTGGAGTAGATGGCCTTGCTGCGTTGCAGAAGCTGCTGGGAGATTTTAATTTGATATTCAACTCTAAATGAATAATACACATGTCATAGTTAGTTGATCATACTCTTTCTATTTTTAGTAGACTTAGATCCAAAGAAAGTGGATCTAGGAACAACTCAACTAAAGACCACTTTTGCTATATATTGTAAAGTTCTTGTTTTGAAAAGGAGAGACACATGAGGGTCGACATATGTTGGAAGTCTGTACAGTTCTGCAATACTATGTCTATGTAAGAACTTATTTATTGAATGAATGACTTATTATCTATTTGGAGCTAGGTTTAAACTATGTTTTGTTTTGATATTATGTGGTTTTGTTTGAACCCTTGTCTACATTTTTATTTATATGGAAGTTTTCTATATAGATGCATGTGTTGGCAAGTGAATATTACTGCTAATTGATGTTTGAAATGTATTTTTAAGCAACTGGACTTTTACATATGATGCAATGGATGAACTATTTGTTTATTCTTTGTGTTTATATGATTTGAACCTATCTCCTGTATCTTGAACAATTGAACTGTTTTTCATTCTGTAAAATCTTGTCCTTATACATTTGTTATCTGATGTTTTCAAATCTTTGTTTCTCTATACTTGTTTTTATATTCTTTACTTTTATATTGTTATCCAAAAAACAACAAAAAAAATCCTTAATTTCTAAGGTGCTTGAACCCTGCTACCTTGTAGTCTAGTTAGCAGACTTTAGGATAAACACCTATTGTACAGTCCATACAAATTCACATAGAAACCAATTTTGCTCTGGGTTTTCTAACCCATATCCATTGAATATGAGCATCTTAATATCATTCCCAACCATTATATTGATCCTCGGTACTGTTGGATAAATTTTTTGTCTAGCAAGGCTCCCTTATCTACTATTCCCAAAGATGTACATGGAGTCATAGGTGTGTCGTATTCATGTTCTGGATTTGGGGTTTCTTCTTCTTCTTCCCTTTCGGGGATAGACTGATATTCCTCTTCTTCATCGCAAGAACCTCCACCAAAGTGCGACGTCAACTCATGGTCTTCTCCTATGAACATACTGTAAATTAATCTTCTTGTCATAACTCTTCATTTTTTCGACCAAAATCTCCTTCCACTTCTTAGACGTCCAACTTCTAACGCAGTTTCGCTATCACTAGGGAACATCTCAGCTTACTTTGATCCATTTTTCTCGCACTTCTTCTGCGACATAACCCATGTCTTTATATACAGTTCTTTACTTGTCGAACTCTATTCTCAGGATTCCTTTTTCGCATACAAGCATATTTATCCAAGTTCTTAAAGATGTCAAGTATCTTCCTCGTGGTCCTTGGAAAAAAATTCTTTTCACCTCACTATATGATTTTATTGTGTCGACAACAAACGTAGTAATGTATCCCTCCAAAATATTGTCTACCCAAAAATTGACAACTGTAGATACATGGTTGTTAATACCATTCAACCATTGAATCAGTTGAGGACTCCACTCTATCGGTTCTCCTCCTTGGAAATATTTTCATTGGGTTGCTAAATTCAACAACCAACAAAATAGGAAACTCAAAAAAAAAATCATATGTATCCGTATAGAGGTATCACTCCAACCACTCTTTCGGATTCAACCTCGATCCTTCACTTTCTTCTCAAACAAACTCTAATGATTTAAAATCCACCCACTCTTGGGATTCTAAAACATATCCCTCACAAAATGATTCATGGTCCCGACAACAAAACCATTTGTTGGGGTTTCTCCCTTCAACCCAGGTTCAGTCCCTAGTTTTTCCGTCAACAAAGCCTAAGATATCGTCCCGACAAAGAAACGATCAGTTGGAAACACCTATGATGCAGATGCACTCCCACCTAAGATATCTCTTATGGGTAACTTTTAGAACCATGTTTCTGTAGTTGTGTGGGGATTGGCACCTTACTGTCTTTCTTGAATGAAGCAGATGGTTATATTACCTATTCCTATTACATGCATTCAAGATATAACTCTATTTTTTCGTCGACAGAGATTACAACAGTTAATATAGTTCCTTATTAGCGGTTCCAACTAACAACAGTACGACAGATGAATACAAGAACTCATTCATAAGCAAATACACATACATTCATTTGACATAAGCACATTCTTCAAATATACACATAGACAACATTTAACATGGAAACCCATCTGGGGAAAACAACAAAGGCACTCTTCATCAGGGATGAGAAATATATGGCACCTTTCGTCTATGCACTTAGCTTGGAAACTTTTTTCTATATATTCTTCTATAATCTATACAGACTTCCCTCTCCTCTCATGCTCTCTAGTCTCAGGTCT
The DNA here is from genome assembly GCA_001517045.1 of Pseudotsuga menziesii. NCBI lineage: Eukaryota > Viridiplantae > Streptophyta > Pinopsida > Pinales > Pinaceae > Pseudotsuga > Pseudotsuga menziesii. The sequence continues at coordinate 66,567 of LPNX010495091.1, read as the reverse complement.
CTGAAGTTTCCTCTCCTTCACTCTATAGTCGATCCGCACATAGCCTAGATCGACACACTCTTCTCTACAACTCTTCGACTCTTCAACTCTTCAACTCGACAAAGAGACACAGACCAACTAGGAAGTAAGCAACCAACTGACTGACAGAAAAGTAACCCACACATAGCTTGGGTTCTTCCTTTTATAAACTCTTACATGTCGTAATCAACTGAGTTCATTCTGTTAGCCAACAGGCTGTCATTCCTATTCTCATACATTTTTGTTACAACAGTCAGTAGGCACTATCGACCCAAAATACAAAGATGCTTTATTCCCTAAAGCATGCGCGAATTTAGCCAACTTCTTACCTATGATCTCTCGAGCTACCCTTTTCAACCGTTGCATGCCTTCTATCGTGGCTCCTTCTGTCACGGCTGATCTCGTTGCATCTTCCCTTATGTTGCGAACTTCTTCCCTCATGGTTGCTTCTGTCGTTGCTTTCCTTCTACTGCTACTTCTTTTGTTGTATCTCTTCTTGAGTTGCGTGATCGAGCTCTTTATCTTTTCGAGTAGAATTTTGGTTGAATTATTCCTATCTTTTCCTAGGGACAACAACCTAATTTTAGGCTCAGATCCAACCCTCCTTCACCTCTCTCTATTATATTATTGCTCTAAAAAAATTCTCTCTTTCCTTTAAAATCCCTCACTTTTTTCAAATTTTTTAATTTTTTTTCTTAACTTCTTTACCTTATTTTAATTAATTTTAAACACCCTCATTTTAATTATTTTAATTAATTTTAAACTCCCTTATTTTAATTAATTCAAGTTTAGACTCGTACTTTAATTTTTTTTTAATTTTTAATTACGACTTATATTTTTGATAGTTTTATTTTCTCTAATCGCTTAGCTATTCCCCCTTTTTATTTGGGTAGTTGTTAGTTTCTTAGTTTCTTAAGTTTTCATCACTCCTCTTTATTCGGATTCCTTTTATTCTTCTCCTATAGTATTTATTTATTTACTTTTTACTTTTAATTTTAAGTTTGATTTTTAATTTCTCATTCTTCCCTAATAATTATAAATTAATACTTCTTCCCTCAATTCTTGATTTCCCTCTTCTTACTCAACGACTAGTTAGACTTTTCATATTATTTAAAGGCTATTCCTTACTATCAATTTGCAGCTTCATGATGATTCCCTGAAAATGGGTGAGGTGTTCACCGAAATGTTTGAACGAAATATTTTACACAGTACGTCCAAAAGCCTTGAACCATAAGTTGATTTTCTCAATTAAGGGTTTCTAAGGTGAATCTTTGCGTAATGTGTGTGTGAGACACTGCTATTTCTTGTGTTTTAGTTTTTTTTTTTAATTTCTTCTTACACATGTTTATCAAACTCTTCAAAAATAACATCGAACAAAGTCGAACAACATATACTTGCAACTAAGGAATCCCGAGTAAGTAAGCATGAAGGAATGCTCTACGACATTGAGAAGGCATATCAAGCATAGTAGAATAAGGAAAGACACTAAAATAAAAAAATGCGGCTAATATGAGAGTGATTTAAGAAGAAAATATGTTGCACATAACATGGGACCAAGAAGGTACTGAGTTGTGAAGTAAGGAAAATAGAGAGGAACAACAATAAAAGTAATAATGGGAGTGAACACAAGGGCTAAAGAATAAAAATATGGTCAACAATGCTTTGATGATATGCTACTAGATGGATATCACTCAAACATGGAGGAAGTAGATGTAGGGGAAACAAATGTTTATGTGAACAAAAATCATAAGGCACCAATGAGCCAAGAAGGGTACATGATGAAGAAACCAATCATCAGTCAAGGAAAAGAACAAGTATCAAAGTTGATGAAGGAAAGTGACACATAACATATTGAAGAAGGATTGAACAATATCCAAAATGAACTTTTATCAACAAGGATCACCATGGGCACTCAAGCAATTACCTGGATCTTATGAATGTTTTTGAATGTCTAACTTTTATCTCTCAAGAAAAAGAGGAATTAGATATGGATCTTATCTAATGAAGATAGGAGGGAACTATCATTATGGACATTGCCTTGTAGAGGAAGATAAATAAACAAAAGGGGGATAAACCACACTTCCAACTAGAATTAAATGTATAGACAAAGATGTTAGACACAAAGAACGCCATCCACAAAGTCCCATTGAGTTTTGATTAATAATGGGGATGACTTACCAGCATAGATCCATCCTAAACATGGATCTATCAAGCACCGAGATGCATCCAATTTCTTGAGATCTTATTTTTTAATGATATTTTATTTCGTTTTACATTTTTATTTATTTTTTAATTAGGTGGTTGTGCCACAAAATCCCATCTAAGGAAGACATGTTGATGAACTTCGATGTCACTTACCAAGTGTTAGACAAACATTATTGGGAATTGCAACCAAAATTTTGGCAAGGTTCACCAACTCCATGAGCTTGAAAATCAGTGGCACAACATATTAGATCTCAAGTGCACCAAAATCCCACCAACCTTGGTATATCCAGGAAGCTCTAGGAAAGAGGAAATTTGCAAACTAATTGACTCCATTTTTGTCACACAAATAGGAAGGATTTTAGTGGAGGAGAACAAAATGCAAAGAATGTGGCTAAGGAACTACAAGGAACTTGGGTAAGTGAAACAAAGAAACTCTACAACATTGTCAAATACCTATGGACATCATAGGAGAATGGGAAGAATACTAGCAACAAAATCACAAGTGTAAGGATTAAGCATGCAAAACACATATATCAACTTGTTATCTTGAAGCAAAGACTCCACAAGGAGAAACTAAATTTTCATGCTGTTAGTGATTTAGAGTCCGAGATAAGAATGTTACTAAGCAAGGACGATGATTTTGGTATACAAAAGTTGAGATTGCATCATAATAAGAAGCATATCATTCACAATATTCAAGCAAGGTATGACATAGAACCATGAATAAGGATCACCTTATTTGAGGAAAGACACGAAAATGATAATTTTCCCAACAAACCATTGTTTATGAGCTGGGTTATCAAGGAGTCAAATGAATTCCATACAAAATAGTAGTTAGAGCTTGACTAGAGTAATAAGTAGTAGCAAGGATGACATCGATGGAATACTAGGAAAAGGTTTTTTTCATAGCAGATATATGACGCTCCTGAGGGCATCATGTAGTGTCTTGGGGATTGAACACGGGCACCGGGTGGGCGCACAATCGAGCATCCCACCCGACCCACAATCCATAGGAAAAAGTAGTTAAACACTATAAGTGAAGATAGGGGGATAACCACACAGAGCGTATTGTGACACCGACCATATATACTCTAGACATCAAGCAAAATAACCATTTGGCAACTTCTTTTTACATCAATTTTGACTCCATAAGCAAGCCTAAAAAATTGTAGTCAAGAAGAAATCTGAAGTCAAATAGCGTTGGGTATAAACACTTGTCCTTACTGTTTGAATTTATGATTAATTTTGATTAAATAATTATAATACAAAGTAATTGAATTAATAACCAAGTTTGCTTAAGTTAAGCAAGCCTGCTTAACCTCAAAGATAAATAGAAGAATAATATTATAAACTAAATTACACTTGATTTTATTTCAAGAAGCCTGAAAGCTCATCTATGGTATGACAGCTTATGCCTTGTGCCTGAACACTATATATAGTATGCGGATTTTATTTTGTCCTGCACTATGTAGTTGCATTTAAATAAGAATTTATTGGTATAATGTCTATGCATAATGAAATGGATGGTAATTTGGAAAGTATGTTTTTAATCTTTTTTTTGTTTGAAAAAAAATTATAGTTTGTTGGTACTTGGTTGTTGGAAAAAATTGTCTCTTTAAAATTAATATTATAATAAAGTTAAAAAAGTTATTTTAAATATCATGAGATTACTATTTTTATACATTTTTTTGTGTGGTAATTATTTTTTAAAGAAAATAAAAATATATTACAAGTGGGATATGAATTTTAGTGGAAACGATAAGAACTTCTCTTAACTATCCAAGCTAAATCAAATTAAATAAATGTTTGGAAATATGTCATCCCACCCTCGATCATTTAAGATAAAGTTCATTTAAGATAAAGTGAGATTGTTGGTATATTACCAACCCCAATCAACCCATCACAGACAAACATGTCACAAATAGGCTTTGAACGTGGGAGGTGAGGATAATAATTTCCCCTCTTGACCACTAAATGATTACTCATAATTAAGATGTAATATTAGAAGCATATTTTTAATATGCAAAAGCATGTAGAAAATAAGAGAAGAGTTAAAATAGTAAAAATATTGTACCATTTAGAGAATATATACCTCAAGAAATCTTCGAGTGAAAAATTCCAACAAGAAATATCGTTTGTACCTTGCTCTTTTAGTTCTCAGTTTGCATTGCAAAAATAAAGAAAGATTTGCTAACTAGGAAGCACATAGGCATTGGAGCTTGTGATACATTAATACAAATGCTTTTTCTTTGATCTCAATCCTTTGCACTACTAAATTATGTAACAAAAAATCGTTACAATAGGAATGCAAACTTTTTTTCAATTACTAGTCTAACAACTCTGATCATCATTAGGGGTCAATGTTATGAATTTATCACTCTCTAATCTCTAATTAGGGTTAGGGTTTTTGACCCTCTAAAATCCTTGAATAACCATATATTGCTAGCTCCATGTGTGAATAAGGGGAGCTAACATGAATTCCACATGTGTGAATAAGGGGAGCTAACATGAATTCCACTTAGTAGTGTGACAATTAAAGCACATGCCAACTAGTTGGAGGCATCAATTTCCCATACATAATTTGATTGAGAAGTTCTTTGGATAATTGTAAAACTCAATTAAAAAGAACAACTCAACTATACATCTTTGTCCTCCTAACCAACACATTAATACACCACCCTAACCATTTCCCCATTGCTACCTACAAGTTTGTGACCAAGCCAACCAAACATATGGATTCACCATGCACCCTTAGTCAAGTTTGCATAGTGCATCCTCCATCATGTTAGCACCTCAACTAAGTTCCTTACAATACATTTTTCAAAAATAGTTAAAACAAACATATGGATTCACCATGCACCCTTAGCCAAGTTCGCATAATGCATCTTCCATCATGTTAGCATTTCAACTAAATTCATTACAAAACATTTTTCAAAAATAGTTAAAAGTTATTCAAAAATATGTAAATTTTTAACAACAAATTTCAAAAGAATTCTTATATAAGAATTCACCCAACTATAATTTTCCATATAAAAATATATTAGCAAATAGACAATTAATTTTTATGATAATTTTTTTTCCCAAATATCAACATAAGCCATTTTAAAAATTTTAAAAACCATGATAATCTTAATGTCTAATTTTTTATGATAAGTTTTTTTCCCAAATATCATCGTAAGCCATTTTTAAAATTTTAAAAACCATAATAATCTTAATGTCTAATTTTTACGATGAGTTTTTTTTCTTAAATATCAACATAAGCCATTTTAAAAACATAATAATGTTAATTTATTAAAAAGTGTTAAAACTCTTGAAAACAAAAATCTATTTCATTAAATAAAATATAACTTTAGTCTTTCAATAAAATTTCTATTATTTTATAAATTTTGAATTTATCTATTTATAACTTCTATAATTTCACACTTTCCTCAAAGGTTTTGAAGACCTCGAAAGCAAAACCAGAAGCCTTATAAAAACATGAAACACACCGAATCCATTGGAAAGAGGCAGACAGTCTTTCCTCGAGCCGTTTTGGAAATGGCTTAAAAAATACAAAATTTTGAAGAGGATAAACATAATTCTTTGTCTCTTATCCATTTCCCGGACCTTGTCTGATCGCCACGCGTCAATATAACCAACCTACAGAATATGAATGACGTATCATAATTCAAACCACCGATATTGATCGTAGATCGCTTTTCGTCAATTAGCGATGCATCCATGCACCCCTTCAGCGGCCTTCAACCTTTCAAACTCACGAGTTACATATTAAACATGCAGATTTGAGCATTCGAGACATAAATTATGGTAAAAGCTAGTCTACATTGGTAGAATTTTCTATGGATTTATAGAATTACAAACAAAACTCTCTAATTTGAGCATCCTTCGGTCTGAAAATTCGGTAGAAGCTTACATTGAGAGGATTTCTCTGTCAATCGGTATTGAATTCCGTTGAAATTATCGTTTAGATGAGCTGAATTGTGCCATTTCAAGCGCCTAATTATCGAATTCCTCAGAGAATATACTGAATTTGAATAATTGGGTACTTAAGATTGAGCCATTACGGCACGAAGTTGGCATTTTAAAAGATATTCGGCAATTTGCGTTTCCTGGAACTCGGAAGAATTCTTGCTCAGGTTGGACTTGAAATCCAGAATCTGTAAGTATAACACAGCTTCAAAATTCTTGAAATTTCATTGGCCAGTACTCCGAATGTTGATGATGTATACTCGTTGTATATATACAATTTGAAGAGAATACCGAATTTATCCACTGTAATTGAGCATAGATGGCAATTGCTGCTGCAGTAAACGGAATTCCACTGATATCTGCCGACAATAAAAAAAACTACCTATATAAATATTCTACTCCATTGCTGCAACCGAAGTTTTTTGGAAACCCTTTAGTTAAAACCCTACCAAATTTCCCGTCTATTGGCCGAAAATCAGTGCCCTTGGCCAGTCCCAGAAATGAGGTTGAACAAGAGAGCCAAGAAGAAGCCGGCAAGCAATCGGTTTCTCTGTCACTTGACGATGTGAATCCTGTTGGGCTTGGAAGGAAATCCAGGCAGATATTTGATGAAGTGTGGAGGAAATTTTCAGAACTTGGTCAGCTGTCCCGATCTCCAAGGATTGATGAGGAGTATGAGTCTGTCCTCGTGGGAGGACCCATGTGTGAATTTACAATTCCTGGTGCAGCAGACACTACTGTGCTTGTTGTTGGGGCAACAAGCCGGATAGGCCGGATCCTTGTACGAAAGCTCATGCTGAGAGGCTACAAGGTTAAGGTAAGCTCCAACGTTTCGATTCTGCTATTAAGAATCTATTTTATCATTTATAAAATGGATAAAAATCCTATT
>LPNX010495091.1:0-53410 GCA_001517045.1 Pseudotsuga menziesii | reverse complement strand
AAGCACATCTAATCTAAGCATGTAAAAGATGGACGCAACACAATCCTCCCCAAATGGGGGAGGATGGGAGTGGGGACTTAAAAACCCCACTCAAACAAAATATGCTTTTTTAAAATTATACAAATTGCCTTTAGGAATTTAATCCTTGAAAGGAATTTCAAAGGAAAGTATACAACTCTATTATTATTGCAACTTGCATAAAAATGAGAGTGATTTACTTTTACTTGGAGCTTTTCTTGAAACTTGCCAAAAGGGAAAATAAGAAGTTTGAATGAGAGCAAAAGAACAAGGCAAAAGAAGGCTGAAATAAAAGGAAGCGGAGGGGAAGAAAGAGGGAAGGCAATGAGGAAGTCAAAAACAAGAAAAGGGAGGAATAGGACAGCGAACTAAGAAGCCGAGGGATGAACAAAATTGAAGAAAACGGGACAGCGAACAATGAAATAAGTGGCTGTCATAAAAAGTGCAAAACATGACAGCGAACAATGAAATAAGTAGCTGTCATAAAAAGTGCAAAACGGGACAGCGAACCATGAAATAAGTGGATGTCATAAAAAGTGCAAAACAGGACAACGAACCATGAAATAAGTGGCTGTCATAAAAAGTGCAAAACGGGACAGTGAAGAAAAAGTAAAAGAATGGCAAAAAGCAAAGTTAAAGGAAGCCCAAAAACTAGGGCAAAAAGAGGCAAAAAAGGGAAGAAAGCTAGGGCACACTAGGCCTGTCCAAAATGGAAAAAAGGGATGGTAAAAGAGAGAAAAAACGGGGCAGTGATGAAGAAAAAGTGAGAAAAGGCAAACAAGTCAAGGAGGAAAGGGGATAGCAAGCAAGGAAACAAAAGAAGTCAAGGAGCAAAGGGAGAACTAGAGGAAGGAAGTTCGGTAACCAAGAAGTATTTAAATTTATGAAAGAATTTGAGATGGAACTTTGGAGGAAGATCTCCTTGTTTTTTCCTCTTGGAAAAAGCCAAACTCTCTGTAGGTCCTAAAAGTCAACAATGTTAGAAGGTTCTTATGATGATGGAGATGAGTTTGATGCAGTTGAGCTCGCACCCTTCTTCAAATGGCGAGATCTGTAAAGACAATCCAACTTGATACCCAGTGAGATCAAACAATAAAAACTAGTATGCTAGGAATATGCAAATCAAGATCAATACTTCATATAACTGAATATTTGTACCCATCTAGATTATATGATAAACTTTGCATAATAAAGCAACTTGACAGTAGCAAATGGTAAATCTTATGTTCTAATAATAGACTTCTAAAGCTAGTTGTTTGATTCAACACATAAATAACAAATTGAAAGCATGGAAAGAGATCACCTCATATAACACATCCACCAATGAAGAGACAATCCTGTAGACCTCCAAAGTCGAAAAGCTTTATTCAATGAAATTATGATTACAATTTTTGCAGAGTTTCTATGCCCAAAAAGTCCATGCTAATAGAGCTGAAAGAGCCTCTATTTAACAAATGAGAGAGTGCTAAAACCCTAAAACCAAAAAACCAACCCTAACCAGCTTAGCCACCTAACAAAGAGCCCAGACCTAAACCGGAGAACCGAGAGTGAGGGGAGGCCTCCACCGAGGCAAGGTGCCCCCACTCCAAACTTGTGCACTGAAAACAGGCCAAGGATGAGGCCACACGTGTGAGTCTGGATGTAGGCAAGCTCATCCTTTAGGTCTGGCAGGAGCTTGAGCTAGGTTTGGGAAGCCCACTAATGGTGTAAGCTTCAGTCTTCACCTCGATCAAATCACCGGACCAATGAGAGCTCTCCATCTCATCTTTAGCTGGAGATGACATGTCTGATAACTGATAATAAATTAATTGCTCTCTTAATGATGACTGAAGCTGAGTTATGATAACTCCAATCATCATAAGTGTTCCATGAGATATCATTTAGCCTTTTATTTTAGTGAATTTGGATTAATTTGGAGAGTTTTAGTTTTATCCAAAATAATCATTTTTTTAATAAAAATTATTTTTTTACTAAAAATCATTTTTTACTCAAATCTGACTTTTTCGAGTAAAAAGGCATTGTGTGTCCGATTGCTGATCTGAAAGTTGGTTCTGGCTAGCTGGCTGATCAAGAACGATTTTTGGCTTAAGGTTAGAGCCTTCAATCACTAAATTCTGAGTCCGGATCACGAACGAGTTTTTTCCATTTAGTTTATGGAAAAATTAACCCAAAAAACTTAGGAAAAGTAATTAAAAATTAAAAAATTAAAAAAATAATTTCACTGTTCGAAAAAGATTTTTTCGAAATTTTTTTATGTGTCCAGATGACTTAGGACATGACCATGATCTATCTAAATAATGTCTAGTAGGCTTATAACACTCAGTTGGGCTCTAATAACCCCCTAAGGCCCAGAATTCAACATTGGGCATTCCAGCTTTGGAGGAAGCGGGAGAAAACCTCGTCAATTATACTCGGCTGAAGGCAAAGCATAATTGTCAGGGGCAAAAAACTCCCTGGAATACCTTATTTGAGATTCTACATCTCAGGAGACCGAACCACTCAAAAATATCCTACTAGCACATTTTATTACAAACCCCGTGGGGCCATGGTAAAAAATATTCAAATAAAAAGGTGACTAGCCAATATTGGCTAGACAAGCAGACGGATCAACTGATATGCTGGAATCAGACTTTGAACAAGTATGTCAACTGGCGGCTCCTCAGGTAACCCAACTATGGTACAAAAAGTTGGATAACAAATTCAATTGCAAATTTATCCATACCCCACAATCTAACAGAATCAGATTGTTTAACTTTAATTATTGTTAGATCCAATAGCAAATGGATTTTATGCTTTAGTACTCATATACACCTAGCCACTTAGAGGTATTGTGGCCATTGGTGTGACCTATTTTTGTTCTATCTCCATACATGACCCACCCGACGATGACTTGGTTAGCTTTTGTCCTATATTGCGAAGGTTCTTTTGTACTAGATTAGTCTCCCTTGAGTCACCCTACCTTAGTGTACAAGTGCAACCTCCTTGGGATGCCTAGTGCTTAAGTAAGGTCCTCTACTGCCTCCTGTCTTTTATTTCACCTATGGTTGTTGGTTCGACTTTGCTAGACCCTTTGGGGTGCTTGATTGGTGCACTCACATACTGATTGGGTTATTTCTTGGGTGCCAAACCGTTGATCTGGCCTTTAGTGGTTACGAGCTTAGGATGCTTCATTTCGGGCTTTGAACAACTCAAATCTGTTTGGGAACAAATAATTGGGGGTTCACTAGGTCAAACCTTCCTTAAGTTTTCCAAATTTCTTGACGCCAAGTGAATTGCAACTTTCCTGGGTTGTACTGCATCCGTGTATTGTGGTTTATGGAATATAGTGCTTTGCTTGAGAAAAATACATGTTGTACAGACCTTTGAACTTGTGGTTCCCAATTGAAACCTTTGGTACACTTCCTCCACATGAAATAATTTGCCTAATGGCTAGGCCAACATTCACTTACACATTGAGGTCGTTTCCTGGCCATTTATATCGCTCCTCTTCTCTTCATTAGGTCTCTTTGGATATTTTGGGGAGGCAGGTGCAGGTGGGATTATTTTCAATCCCAGAGGAAATATAGTTTCAACTTATGCCTGGGGTCTTGGTGGAAAAACCAACAATGAAGCTGAGTGGTTTGCACTTCTCTTTGGATTGGATTTGGTTAAGCAAAACAAGATCACCAAGGTTATAGTCATGGGAGATTCTAAACAAGTTATACACAAAATGATCTATGAATACAAAAAAGGAGCAGTCAAAATTTGAAGGATCTACGAGCGAATTCGGAAAACCTCTGTAAATGTTCAAACCACCTTTTATCACATCCCCAGAAGCAATAACAATGAAGTAGATAACTTAGCAAATCAAGGAGCTAAGCTAAAAATTGGATTATCTAGCGTTAATGGTAATTTTAAAAACTTAAGTTATGTCCCCTAGGAACATAAGCAATGAAGGGTGGGCTCAAGGGTGGCGTAAGTTATGTCCCTAATGCCCCAACTTCCGAAATTTGTAATAACCATGGCATTTGGGTGGATGTTCCCCCTCCTCAGCGATCCAACATCCGGTAGTCTGCATGCTTCCCAGCGTCCAGCTGGCTCCTATGCAAATATGGCGTCGCAACCCATGTGAAGGGCTTAATTGCAAATCCTGGCACTCTCTGGCTGATTAGAGTCTCCACACGAGCCATGGAATATGAAATCCAGAAGTTTCCTCCAGCTCTGTTAGTTGTCCATTGTGTTTACGGTGCAATGAATGTTTCTCCACCTGCAGAGCCTTTGCAACCGTTATCCCTTGGCTTCCTCAACATAGAAGACAAGGAAAGGCTGCCCATTATCTAGGCGACACAACCAGTTCTCTTTGAGCACACATGGTTGTCTTCTTCACGGGCTTCTATGGCAAACAACGACAGGGATGTTACTTTGAACGAGCTGTAGGCTTCCTTAAGGGACATCAAGCAGCATATTCGTTGGCTCTATGATATAGTGAATAGGGGGGTTATAGAAGGGAGTTCAACTGCAGAAGAGGTGAAATGGATGGCGAGGCAAATGGGAAACCACGATGCTAGAATTGAAGATAATCATAGATATTTATATGAGCTCATGGGGACCATTGGTTACATTAAGGAAGATTTGCAAAAGCTGGTTAACATGAACCAGTGCAGCCAATGTCAAAACTCATCTGCAAGAGACCATCTAATGGAGGAGACTTCAGTAGCTCAGCTAGTCAAAGCCCCAGGGGAAAAGCAACAGAAGTAGCATAAGTTTAAATGGTATTTTATGTTTTTTTGTATTTTGATTTTAGGTGTCTATGTTCGTATATACCTTTCGAAGGGTGATATAAGTCTTTTTTGGCACAACAGTAAGTTTATGTTAATAGTTTCTAGTACAAACAATTCAGGTCTTTTGGGGATAGACATAATGAATTACAAGTCTTTGACCTTTTTTGTATGCTTGGCTGTTTGCAACCTTTCTATAATACAACAGTTTCCAGGTTCTTGTTAAAAACAAAGGTCTCTTTGGATATTTTTTCATTCTCTCATTATATTGCAAGAACACTACTAGATTAGCACAAAATATTGAGCTAGTTGTTCTACTTCTCCATGCTCTTGTGCTACTTTCTCCTATCATGTCAAGCACTTCTATAGGTATCTCTTGCTTTTGGCTCGTTTTTTGTCTTGTCCTAGAGCATCTCCATTGGTTTAGTGCATAGTTACATATATCGGCGATATATTGGCGATATCGCGATATATCGCGAGTCATTCCCCTTGGCGATATATCGCCACTAAAAAATCACGATATTTTCGATATTTTGAATATATCAGGATATATTCAATATGTCGCGATATATTGGGAATATATTGGGACATTTTGGAAAATATCGCCCTGCTAAAAAAATTTGCAAGAAATTTGAAAAAAATATTTTGAATATATCGCGATATATTCAATATGTCGCGATAGATTGGGAATATATCGGGAGATTTTGGAAAATATCACCCTGCCATTAGAGGAATTTTGGGGTCTAAAATGGGCCTCCTAAGGAAAATAATAAAATAATAGTTAAAATAATAAAATAATGGTTAAAATAATAAAATAATATTAATTAATTTTGGAGGAAAAAAGAAAAAAACTACTTTTTGTGTTCGTATTTTCGACATATCTCCCTGTGTTTTTACTCAAATTTCGATCTGGATAGCTCGTTGGATGCGGAATTTGATTCCACATCCAACGAGTACCCACACTGCATACTTTTGACGGACCCCGCTACCCCAAAAACAAGAAATACTTGAAAAAAACGTGATGATGACATCATCATCACGTTTTTTTCAGGTATTTCTTGTTTTTGGGGTAGCGGGGTCCGTCAAAAGTATGCAGTGTGGGTACTCGTTGGATGTGGAATCAAATTCCGCATCCAACAAGCTCTCCCGATCAAAATTTGAGTAAAAACACAATGAGATATGTCGAAAATACGAACAAAAAAAGTAGTTTTTTTTAATGACAAATATGCCAATTCAACCATTATGGTTGACTTATTTTATTGAAATTCTATTGGTTCTTGAATTCCAACTCACAAAAACTTATTTTGGCACGTTTTCTTATAAGGCCCATTTTAGACCCCAAATTTCCTCTAATGTAAAAAAATTTACAAGAAATTTGAAAAAAAATTCATGGGTTAAGTTTTTGGCAGTGTTATTAAAACTAAATATATTAAATTCTTAAAGTAATACATGGTAATATTAAATTCTTAAAGTAAAAGTGACATTCTCCTTTACTTTCATTTTCTATCCTTTTACAGTCGAACTCGATATTTGATCATGATCCACCATTTGACATATTATGCATCTTATATATGAGTTGTATTTTAATATTTATGTGGAAATTTGTTTATTTGATGTTGTTGTTGCTTTAGATGTCAAAAAAATTGAAAAAAAATGTTTATTTTTGTATTTTTTAATGCAAAACGACATTTGCCGATATTTTCCGATATTTTCGCCGTTGCTGCCGATAAGTTTCATTCCGGACCCTCGGCGATATATTCGCCGACACGATTTATGTAACTTTGGTTTAGTGTCGCCTCACACCTTGGACAATTCAACTCTTTTGCCTCAAGGGAGGTTGCAACATAGCTAGGGTAAGAGAGATATCACCTTTCTAAGGGCATTTTGGATCACCATACATCAGCTCATTGTTTCTTTTTTTTATATGATAGATCTTGGCTGTTTTATTACATTGTATTGGAGATCAAGGATCAAGTCGATTTTGCAGGAAGGTCTAGTAGTATGTGTAGGTCCATCGTGTGGAATAAAGCTCTCTTGGAGGTGTATTACATCACTCATCTTCAGCCCAAGCAGCTTCAACACTAGAATAACGTTTTTTCAAGTTCCTTTCTTCCTTTTCCCCTCTCTTTCATCTTCAACATCTAGGTTAAGTAGCTCATTAAAGGAGACCAATAAATTAAACCGAGTTTGTTTGCTTTCCTTTGTTAAATTGTTGCTATTTTCTACTTGATGTTAAACCCTAATTGATACCTTGATTAATCTACAGTCCCAGGTCACATAGTCAACCCTAAAACCCTAATTAACTTAGTGGGATTCTCTCTCTTCCCATCCCAAAGTTTCTTGGGTTTGCCTTAAAATCGAGTGGTAACTCCACTCCCCTCATCCTCCTTGTGGTAGCGCAGTGTCTCATTCTAATTGCAGTGCTACACATCTTGCACAAGCTCTATCTTCTATTGTGTAGAAACTTTTTTTGGCCGTCCATGCCATTTTCTTTTGTTACATGTTGGGACTCAATAAGTTACAATGTTTAGAAATAACTTTCTCTATTGGTAACAATATTATTGGGAGCATCTTTTTACTTTTCTTAGCATAAATTGTTACATACCATCCCCCTCTGTGGCTTTATGGAGGAAGAGGGGAACATTTTTATCATCTTCATCAAATTTAATCTCATTTGGGCTTGGCTTAATTAAGTAACCTTATTGTGTTAATCTATGTTAGACCACTATTCGAAATCAAACCCCCAACCCTCTTCTTCAACATATTGCTATACCAATCCCTTGGCCCTAATTGAAGGGTCTTCTCCTTAATGACGTAACCATCAATCTCCTTCAAGAAGTTGACTAAACATCATTTGATCATCCTTGATGAACTATTGAGCTGATTTGAAAGATCAATCCTTGCTTTGTTCGAAATATCAAAATCCTTTGAAAGAACGTCTTTTGAATGTTCTTGATGAACCATTCGGCTTATTAGAACTATCAACTTCACTTGTCTTAAAAGTCCTTAATGAACTATTGGGATCCTTCAATAGAACATCTTTCAAATGTTCCCAGTGAACTATCAATCCGATCCAAGAGATCAACTTCATTTTTTTGAAAGTTCATGATGAACTATCAGGATCCTTTGGAAAAACATCTTTCGCACATTCCTAATAAATTATTGGGCCAATACAAAAGATAAACTCTGCTTCTTTTGAAAGTCCCTGATGGACTATAGGGATCCTTCTGTTGAATATTGTAACTTCAAAGGGTATTCTAAATGTATTTTACTGATGTAACCCAAGGGAGATGTTATTATTCCTCCGGCGGGGTGTTACTATTGTATTTGGTCATCATAGAGTCATGAGGTAAAGCCTCCATTGTGTGTTAGGTCTTTAGCACCCTAATAAATATAATATAATATTGTATTGAGTCTTCCTAAGTGAAGTCGGCCCACTTAGTTAAGTGGGGCCGTCTTGTTAGGTTAAATGTCAAGTGACGAAAAGAGTATAAATAGAGGAGATGTGTTCCTCATTTAAACACACACTCACTTGTGCACAACACATAGGAGAGAGAGAGATATCTGCTGGAGGAGGCGCACCTGTCTGGGGTCTTGTCTTGTACCTTTTATACATCTTATACAGAGGAAATTTTGTTGGGTTTTCTTCCCCATGAGGGTTTCCCAAGATAAATATTTGTGTTCTTTTGTGTGGTTGTGCTCGTCTATCTTTCAGTGATCTTTTGCTTATGGTTATGCTGTTATGATGCTAAATGTTATAAGATCTGATATAACCATTAAAAACTTAACATGGTATCAGAGCCACCCTGAAAGAAGTCTTTGTGCAGCCGAAACAGTGCTACAGCTATAGCTATTGAAGATTAGGGTTTCATGCTTGAAAACCCTAAAAGACTAAAACTAGTCATTTTGGTACATTCGCTATATCTTGATATTGGAGAAGGATCAGGAGCTGAAACTTTTACAGGACGAATATAAATTCCTGATGTACCCTGTGTAAAAGTTTCAGCCTCAGATTCGCTATATTCTAGGAGATATGATTCCTCCAAATCAGGGTGTCAGCCTCTCCCAGGATTCAGCCTTAAACATGTGACCTAGGGAGAATTGCTGTATCTAGGGCTACGAAGGTCTAAATTCATTTTCGCAAGATGTTCCAGATAGGAAACGGACTGTACTTTTTGTGGTAAAAGTTTCAGACCTCGAAGGTGAAACAGTGACACGTGGCAGTCCGTACAAGTTTGCTATGCTGAACAGTCCTGAAATAAGTCACCTTGGTAAAAAGTGCATAACTCCCAATTGGTGAAACCAATTCTTCTCGAACCCGCGGTGTTGGAAAGCAGACAAAATAGGCTACCTCAGTGCGAAGTTTCAGACACAGAGGAGCAGTACTTTCGGATATACCGCAGAAGCAATATCAGACAATTCTATAGAAGAAATTGAAGAAAACCAGGGCATCAGATATTTTGCAGTTCTGATTACAGTTTTGGGAAAATGAGTATGCTGCTGAACTCGCCTTGAGGAGGTGCATGTTTCTATCCAATAAGATCTGAAAGATACCTAAGTTGAAAAATTAGGGTTTCTTTGTCAAACCCTAGGTCCACTAGAAGCAACATTCCAGAAAAGCTTTCAAGCAAGCATGAGATTGAATCAATCTCATTGGTCAAAGAAGAAGCTGTAGATCTAGAAGGAGATGGAGAAAAAGCAAACAAAGATAAGTATTTGAATTGTCTTTCCTGTATATGTTGTGTATTATGCATGATAGAATGTTTGCATTAATGACAGTATACTACTAATATGCATGTGATGGGTAAGTAGCTCATGGTGCTATATAACTCTCCATTGCTACTTATCTAGAATGAAACCTCTTTGCTGACATATTGGATTAGTGCACAATTTCAATGATGTCATGGTAGAGATGGAAGGCATTTAGAAAGTTTCCGTGAGATATGGATGAATGTTGTATTGGCTAAAATAGTTGCATGATGCATAAGAATTTGTCCTTATGCATATGTCCTATGAAATGGTTCTAACCATGCAACTGGTGCATTTGACTTTAGGAAAGGTCCTGTGCAACCACCTACAATAAAAGGAGGATGAGACTTGTTTCGAAGAACAAGTGATGACAATTCAAGATTCACTCCAATAAACATGAACTTGAAGCTCCCAGGGTCAGAGACACCGTGACGGAAGAAAGAGCTCCAGAGAGAGGTAGATCCACCTCGAGAGATGAAGACCATCTTGGGCATGAGAGATAATTCAAGATGAAGAAAAGTATGACGAGACTTCCAAACCAAAGTAAGAGGCCTCATACACACTCTAGTTGTGTGACACAATTGGGTGACATCATTGATTCAAACCCTTCTAGCTATGGAATAAGCTATGATCAAAGAGTAATAGTTGATCATGGGGAATGATGTCTAGGATATGATTCCGAGACTCGAAGGGAAGTCCGTAGTGTCTTCCATATTGATCTACAAGAACAAGTATACAAAGCAAGGTTCGTGGTTTGTCTCAGAAATAATAGACTATGGCATGGCATACTCTATTGACTAGAAACACTTCTCCAATAAAAGTATATATCGAGCAAAGAACCACTTGTACAGAATATGCTTTGTACGAGCTCAGAAGGCACCCATAGATAAGCACATCCAGGAGCTTGACAGATCACCTAGAGTGATGAATATCTTAACCTTTGCTACAAGGTTGAAGATGGAACCCTATAGAAGATAACAAGCCAACAGATGGGTGCAAGAGGAACTTTTCGACAAAGTTCAAGATAAAGGGATCTTGGTATCTAGTAACTTGAGATGGATACATAGTAGCAGAGGATGCTACCTGTCACTCCAGTACAG
Organism: Pseudotsuga menziesii; assembly: GCA_001517045.1. Taxonomy (NCBI): domain Eukaryota; kingdom Viridiplantae; phylum Streptophyta; class Pinopsida; order Pinales; family Pinaceae; genus Pseudotsuga; species Pseudotsuga menziesii. The sequence goes on along the minus strand of LPNX010495091.1, from coordinate 42,786 downwards.
AATGTTTCGATACATAGAGTACAAAATGCAGAGGGAGTACGATGCTCTGCTTCAGGAGGAGTGACTGCAGAAGATCTTTGAGTTCGACATGGTACGACAGGATGGACAGCTTCCTGATGGACCAAGACTTTACCAAGAGTAAAGTGGGTTCCAACCTTTAAGGTTGAATGCGGAAGACTGGGATATGTCGATGACCTGACAGAATGAACTCATGGTAGAAGTAATGATGGAAGAATACCAGAATGATGTTTGGGATATAGTACCCAAACCAAAAAGCAAGAGTGTGGTATCTTCCAAAATGGATTTGCAAGATAAAATATGTTGCTGATGGAAGTAAGGCAAGATTTATGCCTAGAGGATTCTTTCAGAGAGAGGGAATTGATTATGAAGAGACATTTTTTCTAGGAGCAAGATACACTTCCATCAGAACCATCATGGCACTTGCTTCCATGATGAAGAGGGACATACACCAGATGGATGTAAAGACGGCCTTCCTTAATGGTATGATTGAGGAAGAAGTTTACATCGAACAACCACAAGGATTTGAAGTTGAAAACAGAGTGACTCATGTATGTAAGTTGAAAAAGACTCTGTATGGACTGAAGCAAGCTCCTAGAGCTTGGTATGGAAGAATATATAGCTTCTTGGCAAGCATGGACTTTACCAAGAGTAAAGTTGATCCTAACCTTTACCTTAAGGTTATGGATGATGAACCTGGCATACTATTGTTGTATGTGGATGATCTATTTCTGACTAGAGATGAGAACATATCACAGATTGCAAGAAGAAGCTAGCTGAAGAATTCGAGATGAAAGATCTTGGATTGATGCATTATTTCCTAGGGCTGGAAGTGTGGCAGAGCTCAGAAGGAATCTTTTCGAACTAGGGAAAGTATGCTGTGGAAATCTTAAGAAGATTTGATATGTTGGATTGTAAAGCCATGGCCACACCCATGGATACCAACATGACGCTGTTGTCTGATGAGACATTAGAGTTAGTGAATATGACTCAGTACAGACAGATTATTGATTCAATGATGTGTCTGACGAACACAAGGTCAGATATATGCTTTGCTTTGAACACCTTGAGTCAGTATCTAGTTAAACCTAGATGGGTTCACCTGATAGCTGCAAAGCATGTGATGAGGTACCTAAAAGGTACGAAAGACTTGGGACTTTACTATGGTAGAGATCATGACTACAAATTATATGGATATATGGATTCATCTTGGGTAGGAAGTGCCGCAGATAGGAAGAACTCCTTCGATGGATGTTATGGTCTGGGATCCGCCATGATCTCATGGTTTAGTAAGAAACAGTCCAGTGTTGCTCTTAGTACAGCTGAAGTAGAGTACATTGCAGCTTGCTCCGCTAGTTGGGAAGCCATATGGCTTCAGAAAACTGATGTCAGGACTATTTGACATGGAGTTGGATACCACAGTGATTCTTTGTGATAACCAGAGTTGCATAAAGATGACAAAGAATCCTGTGGGATATGGTACTGAAGGAAGATATAAAACTCCAATATGTGAGTACCGATGAGCAAGTTGCTGATGTGGTGACCAAGCTTCCGTGGCAAGCTTGGTGTAGTTCGAAAAGAGTTTCCTCGCAAAGAGGAACAGTGATATTGAAGACTTTCCTCACAAGAAGGAATAGTGATGATGATACTACAGACTTTCCTCACAAGGAGGAAGAGTGATTATATAGACCCTTGTCAGAAAGGAGAAACAGGTCGAAGATATGGACCCTTCTCGGAAAGGAGAAACAGGTCAAAGATATGGACTCTCTTCAGAAAGGAAGAACAAGTTGAGACTATGAACCCTCCTCGAACAAAGGGGGAGTAGGTTGATAATATGGATCCTCCCGGAAAATGGGGAGTGATGATGAGGCTGACATCGATGATGGGATGACAGTGATGCTCTAGCACGGAAGAGGCCAAGTGCGCGTGAAGATGCTGACAAAGTGCGCCTGAAGATGCTGACAAGGTCCGACATTTATTTGTGGACGACAGTATCCTCTCTTGAGGATGGCAGGTATAACACACTCTGTTCATGAGAGTGGTCCTTACTAGGTAAGGATGGCCCTGCAGATGTTACTCTCATAGAGGTACCCACATTCATTTGTGGATACCGTAGCATAACATTTGCTTGTGAATGGTCATAGCCTTCATGCTGAGGATGTCCTACGATGAGTCCTCACGGACGATAGGACCGATACTTAGGTACGGTTGAGATCTGCTTTGCAGACGTTACTCTCGCATGGAGAGTACCCACATTCAGCTGTGGATACCGTAGAATAACACTCGCTCGGGAGTGGTCCTAACCTTAGTGGTATGGATGCTCTACGATGAGTCCTCATGGACGACAGGACTGACATTTTGTATGTAGTCGAGATCTGCTCTGCAGATAATACTCTTGTATGGAGAGTATGCCTACATTCATATGTAGATACCATAGAATAACACTCGCTTGGGAGTGGTCCTAACCTGTGTGGTACGGATGCTCTATGATGAGTCCTCACGGACACCGTAGTATAACACTCACTTGGGAGTGGTCCTAACCTGTGTGGTATGGATGTTCTACGATGGGCCGACATTGTGTATGCGGTCGAGATCTGCTCTATAGAAAATACCCTTACATGGTAGAGTATACCTACATGTGAGTGTAGATACCGTAGTATAACACTCACTTTGGAGTGGTCCTAACCTAAGTGGTATGGATGGTCTACGATGAATCCTCAGAACGATGGGGCCGACACTGGGTGCGGTCGAGATCTACATTTAGTTGTAGACGATTGAGCTGATCGATTTCATGGATCATGCTGATGGAGGATTTCATCGTCCTTGGACTTATGTCCTAAAGTGATCGGGATTGATCATCCCGCAAATAGATCATTTGTACTACAGGTAGCGTGGCGGCGAAGGATCAAGTAGATGAAAGTATAGCAGCGAAGGGTCAAGTAGATCGAACTGCAGCTGCAAAAGATCAAGACGGATCGAAGTGCTGCTGCAAAGGATCGAAAGGATCGAAGTGCTGTTGCAAAAGGATCGAAGTGCCGCTACAAGGGATCGAGAAGATCGGAAGGCTGCTACAGAAGATCAAAGTGCTGCTGCAAAGGATTGAGAAACATCGAAGTGCTGCTGTAAAGGATTAGAAGATCGAAGTGCTACTGCAAAGGATCGAAAGATCGAAGTGTTGCTGCAAAGGATCAGAAGATCGAAGTACTACTGCAAAGGATCAGAAGATCGAAGTGCTTCCACGAAGAATCGAAAGATCGAAGAGTTGCTGCAAAAGGATCAAGTGATCGTGTGATGCAGAAGATGAAGACATTGAAGAGTAGTTGTTCCAGTTATTGATGAATGTTGAAAACTTCTTGTGACATATAGATGTATATCCTCGATGATGTTGCAGATATTGTTTCTCTGTTCTCCTATAGTCTATGATGATGTTGTCAGTAGAATAACCTTCTCATTAAGGGGGAGTGTTGAATATTGTAACTTCAAAGGATATTCTAAATGTATTTTACTGATGTAACCAGAGGGAGATGTTATTATTCCTTCGACGGGGTGTTACTATTGTATTTGGTCATCATAGAGTCATGAGGTAAAGCCTCCATTATGTGTCGAGTCTTTAGCACCCTAATAAATATAATATAATATTGTATTGAGTCTTCCTCAGTGATGTCGGCTCACTTAGTTAAGTGGGGCCGACTTGTTAGGTTAAATGTCAAGTGACAAAAAGAGTATAAATGGAGGAGATGTGTTCCTCATTTAAACACACACTCACTTGTGCACAGTGCATAGGAGAGAGAGAGAGATATCTGCTGGAGGAGGCGCACCTGTTTGGGGTCTTGTCTTGTACTTTTTATACATCTTATACAGAGGAAGTTTTGTTGGGTTTTCTTCCCCATGAGGGTTTCCTAGGATAAATCTTTGTGTTCTTTTGTGTGGTTGTGCTCGTCTATCTTTCAGTGATCTTTTGCTTATGGTTATGCTGTTATGATGCTAAATGTTATAAGATCTGATAACCATTAAAATTTAACACCTTCGAAAGTACATCTTTCAAAAGTTCTCAGTGAACTATCAAGATCGTTCAAAAAAACATATTTTGAACGTTCTCGATATACTATCTGGCCAATCCGAAAGATCAAGTTTGATTCTTTCAAAAGTCCTCGATGAACTTATTACCAACTAAGTTGCACCTAGTTGGACTTTCAGGCGAGCCGATAAAGTTTGAACAAACACACTTGTTCATTCTTCAGAGTCCAGAAGTCCGCTAGTATTTTTCTGGGATATTTTTCAATTTTTTTGTAACACATGTTCATATCCCCTTGGGGAAATTGTAAAAAATGTGCTAGCATGGTCAATTTTATAAAAGACTCTCCTTCCTAGACTTAGACATCAAGCCGACTATCCCAAAGTGTTTTTAACTTTTTTCCCTTGGGAATTATTTGTTGCTGAACAAATGACTAATAATTTTGAGTTTATCACTCACTTCCAAAGTTGGGGTAGTCGTCTTGGTGGTTAGGACCATAGTTACATATATCGTGTCGGCGAATATATCGTCGGGGGTCCGTAATGAAACTTATCGATAGCAATGACGAAAATATTGGAAAATATCGGCAAATGTCGTAAAGCATAAAAAAAATACAAAATAAACATTTTTTTTCAAATTTTTTAACATCTAAAGCAACAACAACATCAAATAAACACATTTCCACATAAATATTAAAATACAACTCACATATAAGATGCATAATATGTCAAATGGTGTATCATGATCAAATATTGACTAGAAGCTGAAAATATTGAAATGTGTTCTTGATGGAATGATCGAAAATCACATCAAATGATCAAAATAAATGTCTCTCAAGAGATGAATCATCATGACTCATGAGGCATGTAGATAGTTTATAGAGTCTAGACATAGGACACCAACATAGTATAATTGTACAATGATAAATAATAGGAATCTTGTCATCGACTCCCTAAGGATGACCCTCTAATAAATCTACCCCTTTTACGGGTAAAGGGCACCACTCTTCCTCTAGAAGTAGTAGGTGGCCGTGGAGGTGGTCCAGATGAGCTTGGGGTGGAACTAGAACCTCCAACTGCTCGAGTAGATAATGTGGATGAGGGGGAGGAGAACGCGAGCTGTCTCCTCCCAGTCCCAACTGTATGACTCTGTGGAGGTGGTGGCACTAGAATTGGTTGACGCTGCACTTGAATATCAACCTCATAGTCATCCTCTGGAAGTGGAACATCAACATCCTCCTCTGCCCCCTCCTCCTCCGACAGATCTGCATCCTCCTCCTCCTCTTCCTCCAACCATTCAGGTGCCTCGTCCATCACAGAATCCTTTGTCCCCACCCTCCATTTGCTGGTAGTGTCAATGTCATCCAATGAAATGGCATCTGAATTGGGTACTTTCTCAATTTGTTTCACCTGCAACCTTAGATTGTGGTAGACATAAACCATGCATTATGGCGATGAGAAAATAACCTGCATTAGTATGAGATCCATAGTTATGGGGTGATAAATGATGATAAATTCAAATTCAAAATTGTAATAAATTATATTTAAATTTAATAAAATTATAAAGAATCAAAGATTATAAATTTAAATTTTCATTGTTTAAACTTTAACATTTCTAAATTCTAACCTTCTACGCTTCTTGGAGTGTATCTTCTCAAAGACACTCCAATTGCTCTCACACCCTGATGAGTTGCAAGTTTGACTTAGCACTCTAATGGAAAGTTTTTGCAACTCTGGGACTTTGCGACCATAGTTAGTCCACCACACATCTACAAAAAAAACAAGGAAAGACAAATTACAAATTATAATGTATTAAATTTCTACCAAATAAAAAATAGAAATGAAAAGAGTAAATAATTAAGAATCTAAGAGATCAAAATTTGAAAGTTTTAAACAAATTGTACCTAGCATCCTTGTGGTTCTATCTTGGACAACCATGTCATAGCCAAAAGTGCCACCTGACATCCTATAGATCTCCTTCTATCTAGAAATCTCTGCTCGCCTCAGAGGGAGTTAACACCATCCTCTGAACACACCGGAGAAAGCCATCCATGACCTCAACATCACACTGAAATCCACATGCATAAGAGAAAGCAAGGTTGAGATAGAGCCCTACTGCATGAATGGGACCATGGAGAGTATTATTCCATCGTTCATCAATCACACTCCATAGTTCAGCTCGTCCTATGAGTCCCACCTCCCCCTTGTCCTCATAGTAGCGATGGATAGCTTCCTTGGCCCTATCCATGGCCTCATACAAGTAGCCCATTGCGGGCTTTTCACCATCAACCACGAAGAACCTTTACCAAAGGTTCACTAATGGCACATACCTCCTCCAATTCTGCCCAAAAAGTCAAATCAAATTGCACCATTCGAGCAATGGCTTGCCCATCTTGTTTGGTGCTATAAAGACAAGAAGCCCACTCATCAGAAAGAAACATCCGCTGCAACTCCATCATAACCTTATGCATAAACTGAAGAGAAATGAAGGAAGTTGTGAATTGTGTGATTGCAGGCCGCATCAACTCCTTGTTCCCCGTGAAGCGTCTCATGAGTGAAAGAGCATATGTAGGATTGTATATATATTTTGTCACACTCCGAGCTGAATCAATGACGTACTTGATCCAAGGAAGTTTTCCCATGTCCTCTAGCATCTAATCAATGCAATGGGCAACATAAGGAATCCAATGCAAGCTTGCATACCTCTCCATAAGCATCCTCCCAGCAGCAACATAATTGGCAGCGTTGTTCGTAATGACTTGGAAAACATATTGTGGACCTATCTCTTGGATAAACTTATCCAACAAATTACATAATAAGTGTGCATCTTTAACATAGGGAGATGCATCGACAGATTTGATAAATTTGTCCCCTTGGGACAATTAACAAAGAAATTGATAATGGATTTGCCCTTCCCATCAATCCATCCATCTGACATAACACTGCAATCGGTGGTCTCCCATGATTGTCTGAGCTCATCTAATCTTCGGGTGCAGTCAACCTTCTCCTCATCAAGGAGTCTCCCTCTCAAATCATTATAGGAAGGCCCCCCTATAATCTGGACCAATAGTACCGGCAGCTTGAAACATTGCATGATAGTAGGGGTTGTTTTTGGCGATGTTGAAAGGCACGTCACCCCATAGAAAACATTTTGTCACAATTCTATCCGCCTGTTCCTTCTCCCTTTTTTTGATTATGGTTCGAACAGAAGGTTGCCTCGATGCCAAGAAAGGTGAGGTTGAAGAAGGCATAGTGGGATGTGGGGGTCGTATAGATGAGGAGAAGGAATGCATGTCACTTGTGGCTCCAATTGTTCGTGATTGTGTTCTAGATGCAAGTTCATTTCTGAATTCCTCCTTCTCGTCCCTCCGAAGGGATTGGTTTGCAATACGCATCACTTCTAGGGTAACAATAGGACAAACATCCACTTCATGCCTAACAACTTTGGCAAGGTGGTATTTCAAGCGCCTAATTCCACCACAAATATCCTTCCCACATAGTTTGCAATTCAACCTTTGTTGATTATTAGGGTCAATTGGCTTTCCATACTCCCACATTGGATCCAATGGCTTTGGCATTGTGTCACTATTTAGTTGAAAGTTGAAAGTTGAAACTTGAAGTGGATAATGGAGATTAAACCTATGCCACAACCAAAAAAAAAATGAATAAAATGTTTAATGGATGTTTGGATCTTTAAAATATTGTAAACAATGAAATTATGAAAACATTCAAAGGAATGGAGGGTGGCCTACCTAAAACCCTATGGTTGTAATGGCCATTGGCCAACCAACCTAAGCCCTACATTAAATCTACATTAACCAACAAATCTCAAGCAAAAAGAAAAAAAATGAAATAATACATATTTGAATAGAAAGATTTAGTAGATGGAACCCCACTTCACAACAATCCGTTAATGGCAATGGAAAGATCGTTTTCCCCCTTTCTCTCTTGTAGAAAATTGCCCAAAATCGGCGTGGACCGTTTCCTCAACAATGCCAAGTGCAAAATGAACCCAAAAAACGCATCCGCGGCCTTTTTATCTAAAAAATCGGGGTAATTTTTTAGAAGGATGACACATTCTATCGACTTGCGATATTTACCCAATATATCGCGAGTCATTGAATGTGTCACGATATTTTTAAATATCAGAAAATGTCGCTATTTTTTCGCAGTGATATATCGTCGACCCTTTCGACTCGCGATATATTGCGAGACGACCGATATATCGACGGTATATGTAACTATGGTTAGGACTTGGGGGGTTATTAGAGCCTTTGTGTCAATGTTTATAAACATGCTAGGCATTCGAATTGAGTCGTATGGACATGTGCTAGCCCCCCCTAGATTTTTGTTCAATTCCAAGAAAAATATTTTTCCCCGCAAAATTAGGCAATTTTTTAAGGGTTTAATTAAAAAATTTGAATAAGGAATAAAAGCTTGTTCCGGAGTTCGTTTTTGGTGTGGGGATGCTCGTTTTCACACTTAGAGCATCCTCGTTACCGTAGAGGCCACTTTTCCTATGTTTCGGGCGACCAAATCATCCTGTAAAGCATTATTTCTTTAAAGGTGCGTCAAAACGGCAATTTAATGCTAATCATGCGACAAATTGGCACAAAAGTCAAAGTTTGAAAAGTAAAAAATTACTTGTTTAATAGGTGGGGTGACATGGCAAGGGGGTCCCCCATGGTTAGCGACTTCATCTAAGTGACTAAGCATCAAACTTAGGCTAATGTGAAGGAGTTACGAGTCAAAGAGATGGTGGGTGACGCCATCCTCACGAGTTAGTGAGAGGATGTTTTGTATCGGTGATGAAGAGATTGGTTGCGAGTTGGAAAGATGGCAACATTTTATGGTGCCCTTGCCGGGGATAAATCTTTTTATTCCCGGAGTACGACTTTTTGTTTTTTTCTTTTTTGTTTTTGCTTTGTTTGATGAATGTTTAGATTATTTCTTTATTTTCATTTGGCGACTCCATTAACTTGTTTCTTTTTATTTTTACAAAGAAAAGCAAAAAATATTTTTTCATGAGAGAGTTTTATTGCATATGTTTTCTTTTCACGTGGTGATTCCATTGAAGGGATAAAACCCTTGTATCTCATAAATTTGATGAGACTTGTTGTGTGTAGATGAGCTCATGCGACAGTAAATTTTAAAGCTCACTATTTGACAGCTTTCCTGATATAGTACTAGATGTTCTCCATTGTTATCTCAGATCTAAACAGTTGAATCCTACTATGGGTAAAGAAGGGCTTCGTACTCTTGCTTGATGCATGCCCCTCAATAGATTTCTCAAGCATCAGCGGGTTTCCATACTGAGCTATATAGGGTTGCCCCAGAGTTTTTTGGAAATAACGGTGAATCAGTCACCCATCATATTGCTACTTTCTTCAAGCTGGTGGCTGATTTTAATGTGGTGCATGAGGATGATTTAATGGTCATTTTCTCCTTTTCCTTGAGAGGGGATGCAGAGAATTGGTTCTATGACCTTCTTGAAAAATCCATAGTTTACATGGTTGATTTTTTCGAATGTTTCCTTTTGCGTTGGTATGAAGGAGAAGTGGGAGAGATTAAGCAACTTGTCAAAGAATATGATTCCCTCCTCCCTAGAACTAAGCTTGACGCTAAGAAAGAGATTCATAGTGTCCTCATTGAAGAAGCACATAAGGATCTCTTGATTGAAGATATTATTGAAAATCCACCTCATGATGCCATTAAAGATTTGGAGTTTGCTTAGGTTTATGTTAGTGAATACTTATACTCCAGATCAACCTCAAGAAGAAACCATCACAGAAACTTATAAAGAAAATTTTGTTGAAGTCTGTATGGTATATGATGAAACTCCTCTATGTTCTCGACTCAATGATGATGTTTTGGAAAATTTTACTCCTTGCAATATTTTCAAAACTAGGTCTTCTGAGGATAATTATTGTGAACATGAGGATGGACATAACCAGGAGTATGATGTATTTGATGAATACTACCCCATGTTTGACAAAGATATTGATGATAACTATTGGTTATTTATGGAGAATCCCATTTATGATATATCTAGAGAGGGGAGTGTTGATTCAAAGTCTGTTGAGGGTTTTGTTTAAAATCCCATCTATCACATGTCCACAAAAGAGAGCATTCATTTAGAGACTTTGGGAAGGATTGGTATGGCAGAGAAGCATGCATAATTTTCACATGATTAGTTAGATCCATATATGGGTATCAGTAGTGAAGACATTGAGAAATAGTATCGTGAAGAGTCAGATGTGATGCAGTCAGCAGTATATTTGTCTGAGTCGTCATCTTCACATGTAGAGGTTCCTTATGATTTGGAGCAGCTTGGGGCTTATACAACGAGTTATCATTCGATAAGCCGTGGTGATCAGTATGACGGTTTAGTTAATCTTCCTCATCATGTCATTTTGTATATCATCCCTATCCAGTCATGGATAGAAGCATCCTGCGCGAGCACCTACCAGTTTGGGAAGAAGTTTAATGACTTTATTCATGCCTATGATTTCCCATCCAACCCGCCCATTTTGGATCATCATGCAGGGTTGCATTTTTTGAATAATATATTCTTGCTTTGGCTGGTAACCAAAGACAAGGCAAACTTTTTTATGTTAATAAGATGCCTAGGTGGTTACATTGGATTTCTGATTACACCTAACCTTTTTTATATCATGCTTAGAGTAGGAAAATAAGCTCCTTAAAGTGAGCATTTACTTTTTGCATTTCTGTTATGTACTCAGGTATAATAAAACTTTTTTTATTAGTTAGCTGCGTTTAATTTGTTTGAATAAAGCAACTTAATGGTGTTAGAAAACAGGACCGCGGAGCAATAACAGTTATAGAGTTAAATCATTAAACAAGATGCAAAACATATTAAACACATTACAAAGAGACACATATATAACGTGGTTCACCCAAAAGATGGGCTACGTCCACACAGAAATTGCCAGTCCTTTTATTACCGTCCAGAAAGATGAAGGGATACAACCTGCAGCAACACCGCTGCACTTCCTCTTCACGTTCTCACAGTCTCTCTCACACAATCACAGAGATTGTTTTACAATGATATAATACAATACACAACTGTTTTACAATGCCTTATTTTATAGGGGAAATACCATGGGAAAATACTACGGTTAATCCAATACCATTGGTCTGCAAAACTGTTGGCCAACACACATCCCCCTGCACCCCCCACGGGGGGGACGATGTCCCCCCGCACCCCCCGTCTGGGACAAGTGTACAGTAAACTTGGCATACAAACACAACTGATCAATAATATCTTTGGATCTTGAAGATCAGGCTCAACAACCAACAATCTCCCACTTGGAGACTGATCACAACAACTCTACCGCTGATGCACTTGTTGGACTATGCTCTGGACATTAGACTTGGCAAATTTCTTATTTTCACCTTCAAGCTTGAAGGCCAACAAAAATCGGGCATGAACTCAGTTCCTCTCTGGTTACTTCCTTCGTCAACATGTTAGCAGGATTCTGGCTAGTATGTATCTTTTCCAACTTTAACAGTTCTTCATCTAGAATAGATCTTATGAAATGGTATTTGAGATGTATATGTTTAGTCTTCAAATGAAAGGCTGAGTTCTTTGCAAGATGAATGGCACTTCGGCTATCGCTGTACAACCTGCTATTCTCCTGCTTCTTACCCAATTCCTCCATGAACCTCTGCAACCAAATCATCTCTTTACTAGCCTCTATAGCAGCAACATACTCTGCTTCTGTTGTTGAAAGTGCAACAACCTGTTGCAGTTTCGAAATCTAACTTGCTGTTGTTCCTCCCACAGTAAAAACATACCCTGTGGTACTCCTCTTGCTGTCTTTATCACTTGCCATATCTGCATCAACATATCCTTGTAGAACAGTGTCTGAACCTCCAAAACATAATGCATGAGAAGTGGTACCTCTCAAATACATGAGAATCCACTGTACTACTTTCCAATGCTCTTTACTTGGATTGTTCATATATCTGCTCATAATTCCCACTGCATGTGCAATATCTGGTCTTGTGCACACCATGGCATACATCAAGCTTCCAACCGCCGATGAATAGGGAACCTTGGACATGTAGTCTATGTCTTCCTGTGTCTTTGGACACATCTCCTTACTTAGTTTGAAATGGCTGGTCAAAGGTGTACTAACTGGTTTTGCATTTTTCATTCTAAACCTCCCCAACACCTTTTCTATGTTACTCACCTTGAGACAATGTCAATTTGCGATTTTTCTTGTCTCTTGTTATTCTCATACCAAGGATTTGCTTTGCAGCACCCAAATCCTTCATCGCAAATGATTTAGCTAGTTTTCTTTTGAGCACATTTATATCCTGCATGTTAGACCCTGCAACAAGCATGCCATCCACATACAATAACAAGATAATATATCTTCCATTATCTAGGTTCTTGAAATAAACACAGTGGTCGGAATGGCATCTACTTAACCTTGTTCTGTCATAAACTTATCAAATTTTAAATACCACTGCCTTGGAGCTTGCTTCAGGCCATACAAGCTCTTCTTCAACCTGCAAACCAAATTCTCCTTCCCTTTGACCTCATACCCTTGTGGCTGCTGCATATAAATCTCTTCCTCCAAATCCCCATGGAGAAAGGCTGTTTTTACATCTAACTGTTCAAGATGCAAATCTTCTACCACCACTAGAATTAAAATAGTTCTAATTGAAGTCAGTTTAACAACAGGAGAAAATATTTCATCAAAGTCTATACCTTTCTTTTGTGCAAACCCCTTTACAACAAGTCTAGCCTTGTATCGCTTCTTGCCTCCATCTTCTTCCTTCAACCTGTAAACCCATTTATTTTGCAATGCCCTTTTTCCTGCAGGAAACTTAACCAAATCCCAAATCTGGTTTCTTACCAATGAGTCCATCTCCTCATTCATGCCTTGCTCTCACTTCTTTCTAGTTTCTACCTACATTGCTTCTTCATAACATTTTGGTTCACCAGAATCAGTCATCAATAAATAATACAGTGAAGGAGAGAATCGTTCAGGGGGTCTACTTAACCTGGTATATTTTCTTACATTTGTAGGAGTTTCAGGTACCTGCTGCTGCTCTTGATTTTCTGGTGCCTTTGGAACATCATTTTCTTTGATTTCATCCAGCACTGTGTACTCTGTGTTTTCCTTTTCCTATTTTTTTCCCTGCAACTGATCTTTGTACATAAAATTTTCATTGAATACTACATCTCTACTCCTAATGATTTTGTGTTTTTCATAATCCCATAAACGATAACCAAAACCATCAACCTCGTATCCAATATAGGTACATTTCTTGGATTTAGCCTCAAGCTTTGTTCTATCATATTTATCAATATGGACAAATGTTTCACAACCAAAAGTTCTCAGAAATGAGTAGTTTAGTTGTTTACCTGTCCATGCCTCCTCTGGAATTCAACCATCCAAAGCACTTGAAGGCCATCTGTTTATTAAATAAACAACAGTGTTTACAGCATCATCCCAAAACTGTAAGGGCAACCCTGCATACAATCTCATACACCTTGCACGCTCCATGATCGTTCTGTTCATCCTTTCTGACACCATTTTCTTGTGGTGTTACAGGGATTGTCTTCTCTCTGCGAATCCCATTGTGTGAACAATAACTATCAAACTCTTTGCTGCAGTATTCACCTCCATTATTAGATTTGAGACATTTCAACTTTTTTCCTGTTTCATTCTCAGCCAAAGCTTTCCACTTCTTAAAAGTATCAAACACATTAGATTTTTGTCTAATGCAATAAACCCAAGTTTTTCTAGTTGCATCATCAATAAAAGTAACATAATAACGAGAGCCACCAAGAGATTGTACCTGAGTTGGTCCCCATTCATCTGTATGCACAAGCTCTAACTTTTCGCTCTGTATCTGCCTGTCTCCACTCAGCCCAAAGCTAACTCACCACCATAGAAACCAATGCCTGCTTAACATCAACAAGGCGTCGCAACATGATGAAGTTGGAGGCATATCTTGTCTCAGCAACCTTCAACAACTCCAATTTGGAGAATTCTCGAAATATTGCTTGAGAGTGGTGGTGGTTGGTGATGAATTTGATTATTTCCCTTGCTTCCCCTGTGAGTTCCTTTATCCGTGGAACTTTATTGTCAATCTCTTCTAATATCAAATTCAGATTGTGGACAATGCAAGGTGTCCAGAAAATGTGATCATACCTGCTCTCAACAATCAAACCTGCAGCTTTATCCGTGGAACTTTATTGTCAATCTCTTCTAATATCAAATTCAGATTGTGGACAATGCAAGGTGTCCAGAAAATGTGATCATACCTGCTCTCAACAATCAAACCTGCAGCTTTACAAATTGGTGCATTATCTGTGATAACTTGCACCACCTTACTAGGCCCTATCTGCTTGATAGATTTGATCAAAATATCAGCAATGAATTGAGCATCTTTTGTCTCCCCTAAACAGTCTTCAGCCCTTATAAACATTGTTCCTTTTGGTGAATTGGCAATGATATTTATTAGTGGCCTACGCCTGGTATCTGTCCATCCATCTGAGACAATAGTAACCCTAGAGCTACTCCATGAAGCACGAATTGGTGTTAAAATATCCTCCACAAGTGCCTTCTCCTTTTTTAGTAGATTTGTTCGCAGTTTTTCATAGTTAGGCCCCTTGAACCCTTTAGGAGCTGTGTTTATTGCTCTTACCATATCTTGCCAGTAAGGAGAGCGGACCACATTGAAAGGGATACCACAAGCATAGATGGCCCTAGCCACTCTTGTTTCAGCTTCTTCTCTCCCTTGAATATTCACTAGTTTAGCTATTCTGCTTTCTTGAATTGAAGGTGACAGTAGGATTGTTTGATGCTTGTTGTTGTAGTTGAGTTGCTTTCCTCTTCCTAGCCTCATGCACAATCCTTGGCTCAATGTGCGGATCTTGAGGAGATCGTTGAGAAAGCTGTTCATGTCTCCTTTTAAGCCTGTCAGCCTCATCCTGCTCACTTTGATATTTCCTCCTCTCAATAGGGTCATTTAAGTTTGGGCAATTCTCAATCCCCTTTCTTGATTCATGCAAAAAATGTGCTCGGACTCTTGGATAGGAGCTCTTATACTGGGAATTACAAAGATTGGCTTGCCATTCTCATGAACCACCACCTGCACATCTAGCAATTTTTTGAACATGCTTCTAAAGAGGATAGTAGTCGGTCCTCTTGTTGAGCTTATGGATCGATTGAGTAGCTTGGTTGGATGCCATTGTCACTGCAAAAAAATTAAAAAAAAAGATCTTAGGTTTGAACTTTGCAAGAAATTAGAATTAATACATAAACCCTCGTAAATACATAAACCCTTGTAAATATCAAGTTCTAAAGAAGTTTGAAGGCTGAATCAAAAACCTCGTAAATACATAAGAAAACGATCAAATCAGTGGATAACTTCATTAAATCTTGTTGCTTAGTGCTTACCGGAAGAAGCCTTTCAACACCACAGATTCCAGAACCACAATTGTAGTTTATTGTTTGATTGAAGTGTTGACCGAGTGCTATAAGTGATGGCTGTAAGTAACTGACAGTGTGCTTGGTCGTAGATAACTGTCTGCGTGCTTGGCTGTACCTTGCTCTTGCTCTTGGTTGTAGCAACGTAGCTGCCTCCATCGTTCCACCATGGTCTCAGAGCGGTAGCTGCCTCCACGATGTTTGTTTCCTTCACCACTGAACACTGCCTCCACCGTGATCACTGCCCCAAAAAACGTGGAGATCGCTGCCCAACAGAAAAGTGGAGATCGTTCACCAAAAAACGTGGTGATCGTTGCCTTCTTCAACACCACGTTGCCTTTCTTCAACGCTGTGATCACAGACTACACAGTGAAACCGATAACCCAAACTCTGTCGTGCCCTCGCTGCCGTGCTGCCGTCCAGATCTCAAAGAACAAATCGCTTGAGTGAGTGAGGAGAGAACGTACGGAATGGGTTAATTTATAACATCTGAAACCTAGATTAGAATAATTTAGAATCAATATTAATTTTAATTTTTAATTAATTTATCAAATCCACTGGAGAGAAAATTAACCATAAAAAACAAATTTAAGTGAAACGTGGAAAAAAAAACATGAAACGGGCTTGAAACGCGTTTCGTACGGATTGAAACGTGTTTCAGCACGTTTCAGATGGTGGTACGAGTCGATTTCAGGCGTTTCCTGCAACTTAGTAGTGCTCCTTTAGTGATCTTCCACCACGTTTTTCCAAACGTAGACAAACACCCGCCATCTCCCAACTGCCTTGTTGAGATCATATTTCTTTTCATAGCAGGAATGTGCCTCACATCTTTTAGCAGCCATTCATTTCCATTATTTACCTTAATCCGTACCTTACCCATTCCAACAATTTTACATGGTTCATCATCCCCCAATAAAACATGTCCAAAATCACCTTGAACATAATCATGAAAGAATTTATTTACCTTAATCCGTACCTTACCCATTCCAACAATTTTACATGGTTCATCATCCCCCAATAAAACATGTCCAAAATCACCTTGAACATAATCATGAAAGAATTTCCTATGGGGTGTAGCATGACATGAAGCCCCTGAATCTACTACCCAGTAATCACTAGTATTATCTAATGCAAGAATCAAAGCATCTTGTAACACATCACCTGCTACATTCTCTTCCTGAGTAGTCTCTTGCTGCCTGTCTCCTTTCTTCTTTGGAGCTCTGCAGTCTTTTTTCAGATGTCCTTTCTTACCACAGTTCCAACACTCTGTTTTTCCGAATCTGGACTTGGATCTGCCCTTTTCAGACTTGCTGCGATTACCTGGGCTCCTTCCTCTCTCCTTTTGTCTCCCTCTTCTCTCCATGGTCAACGCATTACTTGATGTCTCACATGTGCTTTTTCTTCGCATTTCCTCGCCAAGAATAACACCAACAACATCATCAAACTTAAGAGTGTTTGAACTAGGGACAAAGTTACTTACAACCATGACCAAGCTATTCCAGCTTTCTGGCAATGAGCACAAGATTAGAAGAGCCCTAACCTCATCATCAAAGTTCACTTTTACAGAACTAAACTGACTGGTAAGTGTATTAAACTGATTTAAATGGTCAGCAATAGATCCACCTTCCGACATCTTCATATTAAATAAACGCTTCATTAAAAATACCTTGTTGGAAGCCGAGGGTTTTTCGTAGAGCTTACCCAATGCGCTCATCACACCCTTTGTTGTTTTTTCTTTCGAAATATTGAAAGCCACTGACGAAGCTAGGCACAACCGTATTATTCCCAGTTCCTTTTTGTCAAGAACCTCCCATCCTTCATCCTTCATAGTCGCCGACTGTTTTTCTTTTCTACCCAACGGTAGGTACAGATCCTTCTGGTACAGATAGTCCTCCATTTGCATCTTCCATAACTAGTAGTTTTGGCCATTAAATTTCTTGACCCTAAACTTTCCTTCTTCCGCCATTGCTCCCACTCGAACCAGGAACCCTTCTTTCTTGCGAGTTTACTAGCCAAATAGACCTTTTGGCTCTGATACCAATTGTTAGAAAACAAGACCGTGGAGCAATAACAGTTATACAATTAAATCATTAAACAAGATGCAAAATACATTAAACACATTATAGAGAGACACAAATATGACGTGGTTCACCCAAAAGATGGGCTATGTCCACACAGAAATTTTCAGTCCTTTTATTACCGTCCAGAAAGATGAAGGGATACAACCTGCAGCAACACCGCTGCACTTCCTCTTCACGCTCTCAAAGTCTCTCTCACACAATCACAGAGATTGTTTTACAATGCTATTATACAATACACAGTTGTTTTATAATGCTTTCTTTTATAGGGGAAATAGTAAATACCATGGGAAAATACTACGGTTAAACCAATACCATGGGTTCGCAAAACTATTGGCCAACACACATCCCCCTGCACCCCCCGCGGGGGGGACGGTGTCCCCCCCGCACCCCTCGTTTAGGACGAGTGTACAGTAAACTTGGGGTACAAACACAGCTGATCAATAATATCTCTAGATTTGGAAGATTAGGCTCCACAACCAACAAATGGTTTATCTGGATTTTATATAAAGCTTGTGTTACTAAGGTTTTCTTGTCAAGTTGAGAATTTTATTCAGGTTATATAAACCGGAGATTTTGGTGTTCTCGTATCCTCTCCTTGCCTTAAGACCAGATTGAGCACACGTCCTGCAATTGGAGCCAGATGTTATCAAGTTGCACCTAGTTGGAATTTTAGGTGAGTTGATAAAGTTTGAACAAGCACACTTGTTCATTCTTTAGAGTCCAGAAGTCCTCCAGGCTTTTTCTGGGAAAATGTTCAATTTTTTTGTAACACATATTCATACCCCCTTGGGGAAATTGTAAAAAATGTGCTAGCATGGTCAATTTTATAAAAGACTTGGCTTCCTAGACTTAGACATCAAGCCGATTAGCCCAGAGTGTTTTTTCCCTTGGTAATTATTTTGTTGTTGAACAAACGACTAATAAATTCCGAGTTTTTCACTCACACCTCCAAAGTTGGGGTAGTCGTCTTGGTGGTTAGGCCTTGGGGGGTTATTAGAGCCTCTGTGTCAATGTTTATAAACATGCTAGGCATTTGAATTGAGTCGTATGGAGTCGGGACGCGGGAGCGAGGAATCGCAGAAACGACATATGCAGAAGTACCCCCCCCAAATTAAAGAAAACGTTGAAGGGTATGTTGGGGTCTTTGACATAGGGGACCTCACCAATAATACTACAAAATTTATATTAAAATACAAAAAAATTGAAATTTGGAGCATAATTCATTAAAGTCTTTAATTTTATAATCTAAAGATTAATACAAGTTTACAACATACATCAAGTGAAATAAAATGAAATACAACCATACATAAGCTATGACTAATAAAGCAAATTCGGAAATACAACCATATTGGACAACAAAATGAAATCGAGGCTACTAAGAAGGAAAACAGTGGACAACATGGTCCTTTATCATTTAATTTTTTAATAATTTGTAATTTTTTGGTAAAAAATTGTCAAAGGAAATTTGGGGAAGCGATTTTTTAGGAGGGAAACGTTTCCCTTGTGAGTTTCTTTGAGTTTCCTTCAACGGGGACGTGGAGGGGACGTTTCGAATGGAGTTTCCAAGTTTCCGAAATGCGTGGAGGCATGGAAATGCGTTTCCTACCCTTGGGGACACATACCCGTGTAACACTGAAAAATACTAGGTTAGCTAATAACAGTGGTTTCAGAGCCCTAGTTAATAGCAGATTCATATAAGATTTTGAGTTACAGTTCAGATTATAGATTATGTTCATATTTTTGTATTATTGCTAGTAGATACATATCAGATTTTCAATTGCAATTTAAAGTATTTAGTTATGTTCGCCAATCTGCCTTATCTTTTGAGGGTTCTTTGTGCTGACATCTCTATTAGTTAGTTCAAGTTGTTGTTCCGAGTTTTGTTACCACCTAAGTTGTACTTTAGTGGTTTTTTATCAAGTGAGCCTGGTGAACCGGACAAAGTTTTTTTGTTCGGACTTTAGAAGACTTTCGGAAGTGCTTCTGGGAAGTGCTTGTTGTACTACATCACATGTTCATACCCCCTTGGGGGATTTGTAATAAATGTTCTAGCATGATAGTGTCTGTAAAAGACTCGGTCTCTTAGACTTTATTTGTCAATCCGATTAGCCCAGGGTGTTTTTTCCCTTGGTTATTATTGGTTGTTGAATAAACGACCGATAATTTCTGAGTTTTTCACTCAATACCTCCAAAGTTGGGGTGGTCGGCTTGGCATTTAGGCTTATTGAGGTTATGAGAGTCTATGTGTTAATGTATAAACATGCCAGGCATCATGGTCGAGTCATATGAACATGTCTAAGTCCCCCTAGTTTTTTAATTTTTTAATTTTTTTAATTTTTTAAGTTTTTTTTTAATTTTAATTTTTCCACAAAACTTAGGCTATTTTTTAATAGTCTAATTGAAAAAATTGGTTTTGTAATAAAAGTGGGCTCAATAATCAGTTTCAGTCACAGGGGTGCTCATTTTCAAGCTAAGAGCACCATGTAAACTTATAGACTCACTATTTCCAAGTTTTAAGTGATTTTCCATCACTCAAGTCAGAAAGCCCCAAAAAATCAATTATTGATTATTTTAATTGATAAATTGATGAATAATGGAACAAATCCAAAATCCTAGATCAATGGATTCTCAACCGATTTGATTGAAATCAGTCTCATTGGCACCAGATTAACCAGAGATTGCAATTCCTTGACTGAAGGAGCTAATCAGGGCAGATCCAGAGTTGAACTTTAGCCTCCTTTACGGGGAATTGCGCCCTTTCTCTCTCCTCCACACGTGTGGGCTCTTCTAGAAGCTTTGTGGTTGATGATTCAGTCAGCAGGTTGATGTGTCAGCTCAATCAGCCCTCCGATTGACAGTTAGACTCAGTGGAAGCTCAGTTCAGCTTCAGATTAGGCATTGATGGACTCTCCTTCAGCTGCAGTTGTCTATCTCCTTGGGATTTGTGCCCCCTCTGTCTCGGGGTTTCATTTTTTTTGTATAAATAAAGCATGACTGCCTCCTTTCTGAGTTAGGGAGAGTTGGATTGAGGAGCTATTGCTGTTGTAATACTGTGTAATATCTTTTGCTATTGGAATAAAGTGAAGCTTTGGAGGCCAAAATGGTGTAATGCTCTTATGTGTGTGAAATTAACATTGTCTTGCAGCTTTTGTTGTTACCGGTGTCTTTCTCTCAATTTCTGCATCTAAATCTTGTCTGGCTTGAATGATTCAACTGAATCAATAGAAATAGTTGGGCAAGTAAGATTACTTTTTTTTCAATATCTCATAGCATATATGTTTGAAGATTCAGATTATACATGTTTAAATAAGTTTATATGCATGTAATCCCTCTCTTTTTTCATATGTCTCTATCCAGATCTCATAAGGTTTTTGTGCAGTGTTATCCAACTTTTTGTACCATAAGTTGGGTTACCTGAGGAGCCGCCGGTTGACAGACTTGTTCAAAGTCTGATTCCAGTGTATCAGTCGACCCGTCTGCTTGTCTAGCCAATATTGGCTAGTCACCTTTTTATTTGAATAATTTTGACCATGGCCCTGCGGGGTTTGTAATAAAATGTGCTAGTAGGATATTTTTGAGTGGTTCGGTCTCTTGAGACGTAGAATCTCAAATAGGGTATTCTAGGGAGTTTTTTGCCCTTGACAATTATGCTCTGCCTTCAGCCGAGTATAATTGACGAGGTTTTCTCCCGCTTCCTCCAAAGTTAGAATGCTGATGTTGAATTCTGGGCCTTGGGGGGTTTTTAGAGCCCAACTGAGTGCTATAACCCTACTAGACATTATTTAGATAGATCATGGTCATGTCCTTAAGTCATCTGGACACATAAAAAAAATTTGAAAAAATCTTTTTCGAATAGTGAAAAATTATTTTTTTAATTTTTTAATTTTTAATTACTTTTCCTAAGTTTTTTGGGTTAATTTTTCCATAAATTAAATGGAAAAAACCCGTTTGTGATCCGGACTCAGAATTCAGTGATTGAAGGCTCTAACCTTAAGCCAAAAATTATTCTTGATCAGCGAGCTAGTCAGAGACAACTTTTAGATCAGCAATCAGACACATAATGCCTTTTTACTCAAAAAGTCAGTTTTGAGTAAAAAAATGATTTTTATTAAAAAAAAAATGATTATTTTGGAGAAAACTAAAACTCTCCAAATTAATCCAAATTCAGTAAAATAAAAGGCTAAATAACATCTCATGGAACACTTATGATGATTGGAGTTATCATAACTCACCTTCAGTCATCATTAAGAGAGCAATTAATTTATTATCAGTTATCATACATGTCATTTCCAGCTAAAGATGAGATGGAGAGCTCACATTGGTCTGGTAATTTGATCGAGGTGAAGACTGAAGCTTACATCATCAGTGGGCTTCCCAAACCTAGCTCAGGCTCCTGCCAGACCTAAAGGATGAGCTTACCTACATCCAGACTCACACATGTGGCCTCATCCTTGGCTTGTTTTCAGTGCACAGGTTTGGAGTGGGGGCGCCTTGCCTGGGTGGAGGCCTCCCCTCACTCTCGGTTCTCCGGTTTAGGTCTGGGCTCTTTGTTAGGTGGCTAAGCAGGTTAAGGTTGGTTTTTTGGTTTTAGGGTTTTAGCACTCTTTCATTTGTTAAAAATAGGCTCTTTCAGCTCTATTATGATGGACTTTTGTAGCAGAGTTACTCTGAGAAATTTGTATCAAGCATTTGCTTTAATTTGTTAATAAAGATCAGACTTTGGAGGTCCATGAGCTCTTGGATGTGGTAGTTTTTGCAATTGCTTGAGGTGATATTGTCTCTAACCCCCTTTTTTTTTAATGCTCATGTGAAATTAAATTGTTTATTTGTTAGCTCAAGAGGGCCATTGTTGGCACAGTAGAACAATCATTTGTAGTTCAACTTGATTGTTTATGCGAAGTAGATTAGTATTTTGATGGACATGAGTAATCAGTATATACGTAATGTTGATCATGATTCAATTTTCTTAGCATACTAGCATGTATTTTGATCTCACGTTTTGTGTTGAGTTGTAGTGTGTTTTCAGGCTTCACAGGTTGAAGAAGGGTGTGAGCTTAGCTGCTTCTATCCGAGGCTTCAAGCAACCTTTTTAATCTAACACTTTCATTGCAGGACCTACAAAGATCTTCTTCTTCAAAATACAAAAAGAAAGCTGGGAGTCTAGCTCTCTCTCTTGGGTTCTATCCATAATTTCAAATACTTTCTTGGTTACTGAACTTCCCTCTTCTAGTTCTCTCTTTGCTCCTTGATCCCCTTGTTTTTCTTGCTTGCTAGCCTTTTCCTCCTTGCTTGGTTTTGCCCTTTCTTATCTTTTCTTCATCGCTGCCTCGTTTTACTCTTTTTGCCACTCATTTTCTTCTTTTTGGACAGCCCTAGTGTGCCTAGTTTATGCCTCTTTTTGCCCTAGTTTTTTGCCCTTCTTTCATCTTGTTTTTGGCCTTTTCTTCCCCTTTTTGTTTGCTGTCCTGTTTTTTTTATTTTTATGACAGCCATCTTCTTTCTTCATCGCTGCCCCGTTTTACTCTTCTTGCCACTCATTTTCTTCTTTTTGGACAGCCCTAGTGTGCCCTAGTTTATGCCTCTTTTTGCCCTAATTTTTTGCTCTTCTTCCATCTTGTTTTTGGCCTTTTCTTGCCCTTTTTGTTTGCTGTCCTATTTTTGATTTTTATGATAGCCATCTTCCTTCTTCATCGCTGCCCCGTTTTCATCATTTTTTATATTCCTTTGGCCTCATAGTTGGCTGCCCTATTCTTCCCTTTTCTTGTCTTTGACCTTCTCTTTGTTTTCCTTTCTTCTTCCTATTTTTTTCTTCTTATTTTCAGCCTTCTTTGCCTTACACTTTTGCTCTCATTCAAACTTCTTCTTTTCCCTTTTTGCAAAGTTCGAGAAAAGTTTCAAGTAAAAGTAAATCACTCTCCTTGTTTTTTTTACACAAATTTTAATGATAGTAGCGTTGTATGCTTTTATTTGAAAAGCCCCTTTTAGGGATTAAATTCCTAAAGGAAAATTGTAATAATTTCAATAAAGTACTTTTGTTTGAGTGGGGTTTTTAAGTCTCCAGTCTCATCCTCCCCCATTTGGGGAGGCTTGTGTTGTGTTTACTTGTGTATGCTTAGGTTAGATTTGCTTGTCTTCATCATTATTTGCATTTTATGCTTAGAATATTAATTGTTAATCCATCACTTCTAATTTGTTAATTAATTTGATTACTCTTTTAAATTGTTCATCTTTCTAAGTAAATCGACTGCTTAAATCTCTTGAATCACACCATAAGGTGGATTAAGAGTGCTCTCTGTCGGAGAGTCTAATAAGTCATCTTTGTTTTTTATTCACATTGATTAATCAATTAACTCTTAAGTAAGACTCTTGAACTTGCAAAAACACAAGTCAAGAGCACTCTCTATCGGAGAGCATCCTAGGTTTGCATAATCCCTGCATTAATCTCATCTATATTAGCTAAGTCTCTTGAACCACTGTCATAAGACAGGGTCAAGAGCGCTCTTTGTCGGAGAGTCTTAATTAATCAACTTAATAAAACCTTCAACACACACACCCCTTTTAATTAATTGACTCTCTCCCCTCCTTGCCGGAGTATGCTCTGACCGATCCCAGATCGGAATACCCAGAAACGGCACTAGATCTTTAAACCCTACAAGAGTAATTTAATAATACTTAAACACCTGTAAACAATGCACCGGCGTTGTAGGGATTCTTCCAAAGTACTTCCTAGTAGAGGCGTCGGAACCTCTCGCTGTCTTAGATTCTCGGCTAGCTGGTCAATCTTGGCGACACCAGCCTGGGATACTGGGCGAGCCCGACATGTCTTCAACGGAGGGAACTTAGAAGAGTCTCTCGGCTTTGACAAACTTTTGTTGACACTCTAAGTAAGACCACTATCAAAAACTTTTAAAATCTACCAAGAGCACTTGCAAAACCTAATACTCATTAGCTTGATTTCTAGACTTTATTTCACGCATTTATTTGACTCCATAAGGCACTGGTCCTTTGTTATATTTGATTAATTTTCTATCTTGATCAACTGTCTATGGGCCATTTCAATTGATTATATTTTAATGCTTAAGTTATAAATTTGGAATCTTTGCTTATCTGTGTGATCTCTTGTTAGCAACGTGGATTGCTTTGATTAATCATCATCTCCCTAATATTAATCATTTTAAATCACAGTAACTCCTAAACAACACCCATCCGCATCCAAAAACATCTATAAATTAAAACATTGAGCCATAGAAAACTCTTTGTTAGGGATTACCCCCCTTGGCTTCGTTAGGAGTTAGCCTAAACGGAGGAGTTAGGATTAGGTGACAGTACCTAGCTCTGTGCTTGCCCCCAAGGTCACACCTCTCCCACTTTCCCAAGTGAGGAGACAACTTTCGGAAGATTTCTGCTGCTGGTGTGCAATTGGCGGACAACATATTTTGGCGCCGTTGCCGGGGACAAATCTTTTTGTTCCTGGACGACCTTTGTTTCTTTTAGTTTTTTACCTTTTTATCCTTTTTGGTAGATTTTTAGTCCAATCACTTTCTGAAATTAGACTTAAGTCCACCTGGCGACTCTAATTTCAGTTAACACCTCAAGGTATTCTACTAGAAGAAACTCTGTAGGTTTGGTCGATTTCATCCCTGACCCCGAAAAGGTCTTAAGGAAGAGATTAAACAAACTATCTTCTCGCAGGATCCTTGCAGAACTTGGATCTGAGTCTGTTTCAGACATCCATCTTTTATTTCCAGAAAACTTAGAAAATTTGCAAAATAATAACTGTTTCCTTAATCCAATGGGTGAGATTTTTACTCAACTTAACTTTGCTCAGATAGCAGGTCATCCTCATGATATCCTTGACAAGGCTATCGACAAGCTTACGACATATAATGGCACTGATGCCTCCCTCTCTGTTGAGCAGCATATCAGGAATTTCACCAGACATTGTGGTGCCCATGTCAAGGGTACTGATAGGCATGAAGATGTTTACATGACCTTGTTTGCCTTGTCTTTGGATGGAAAGGCTGGCAACTGGGACGATAATTTGCCGGACAATTCTTTCGCCACCTTAGCAGACTTCAAGGCTGCTTTCCTTGGAAAGTTTGGCAGCAGAAAGGAGCCTAGACAACTAGTAGTAGCTTTGACCAGCATAAAGAAGTCTGATACGGAAACCATGGATGAATTCAATGATAGGTTCACAGAGCTATCAAACTCCATCCCTGCTACTTATGCTCCTCCTGTGGCTTCCACTTTGGATTATTACATTGAAGCATTAAGTGGCAAGATCCAGTACCAGATTAGAGACAAGGAGCCGACCACATTACTTTAGGCTCAGAATTTGGCCATTAAAATTGATAAGAATATGCAGTCATCTGGTGAATCTGACCTTTAGGGTTATTCAAGGTCTTCAATTCCTTTGAAAATTAGTGAACCTAAAGACAAGGATCCTTTACAGCTATGAAGGATGCCTACGAAAAACAAATGATTGAAATGAAAAGGGAGATGAAGAAAAATATGGAGGAAGCAAAACAGAAACACTTAGTACAATTGAAGGAGATTCAAAATAGGGTGATTACAATGGAAAGAACTCAACCTCCACCACCTCCTAGAGCTTTCCCTGCAAAACCAACATGGCAGAGAAAGAATCCAAACGATGAGCAGAGGCCTCCCCATCAGCTAGATGCCGCTAACATGGTTGAGCAGTATAAGCCATTTTGCAGGGCATGTAAAGACCTTCATGAAGAATCTTCTTGTTATTATGCATACTATGTTTAGGAGCATGGTTTTCCGGAGGGTTGTGGTCCTAAAGCATCATCAAGTGAGCCTGAGTAAATAAACTGTGTAGATGACATGCATGATATTTCCGAAGAAAGTTGGAGAGAGACAAAACAATATTCAAGAGAGCCTGAATACATTAACACAGTTGGACAGCTCCATCCTGTCACCATAGAAACCTGGGGTCAAGTTGAAGATTATAGTCAGCAATTGGATGATCTCACTAAAAACTTTAGCACTAATTCTACTAATGAGCATAATGATGATAGTTTGGAAGGTTTACTACCTTGTGACCTTTTTTCTGAAGAAGATGACTATGATCATGAGGAGGGATATAGAATCAGATGTGATACAAGTGAGGAAGGATCCCTTACATCTGAGATGTATGATAACTTTGACACTTCAATTAAAAATCCAATCTTAGATGCTTCATGTGATGAGATTCCTCCATGCACTCCACCAGATGACAAATATTTGGAAAGTTGGGTCCCCTGTGATATCTTTGAAACCCAACTTTTTGAAGAAGATTGTTTTGAGCAGAATGAGGAGTGTGGCCAGGGACTTGATACCAGTGATGAGGCATCTCTCATATCCGACATAGATGGCGATGATGACTATTGGACTTTTATTGAAAATCCAACCTATGATACTTTTGAAAATATTTTTGAGAATCTCATCTTATGATGTGTCCAGCACGGGGAGTTGTTATTCTGAGACTTATAAAGAAGAGCAGTTGGAGTTTTCCTATGATCAGTCGGAATTATATCTGAGTATCTGTAATAAGGACTTGGAGAAGCAGTGCGGTGAAGAGTCAGATGGGATACAACTAGTTGAAGTTTTTTCTCAACCATTGTCTTCACATATAGATGCTCCTTATGTTTTGGAGCAGCTTGGGGCTTATACAACGAGTTATTATTTGATAAGCCTCGATGATCAGCATGATGGAGTAGTCGACCTGCCGCATCATCTCGATTTGTATATCAGTGTTATCCAGTCATGGGTAGAAGCAGCTTGCACAATCACCTACCAGTTTGGGAAGAAGTTTGACGACATTATTTATGCCTATGATTCCCCATCCATCCCGCCCATTCTGGATCATCATTCAGGTTTGCATTTTCTGGAAATTGTGTCCTTACTTTGGCTGGTAACCAAAGACAAGGCAAAACCTTTTTACATTAATAAAATGATTAGGTGGTTACATTGGATTTATGATTACACCTAACCTTTTGTGTATCATGCTTAGAGTAGGAAAATAGGCTCCTTAAAGTGAGCGTTTACTTTAGCATTTTCTTTATGTACTTAGAAATAAATAAATTTTTCAGTGAAGTTTTTTCTTTGAATAAAGCAACTTTTGGATCATTGGCTCTTTTTTATAAAACTTGTGCTACTAAGGTTTTCTTGTCAAGTTGAGATGTTTTTACAGGATATGGAAACCAGAGATTCTGGGGTTCTCGTATGCTCTCCTTACATAAGAGAGTAGATCGAGCACACGTCCCGCAGTTGGAGCCAGATGTTATCCAACTTTTTGTACCATAAGTTGGGTTACCTGAGGAGCCGCTGGTTGATAGACTTGTTCAAAGTCTGATTCCAGTGTATCAGTCGATCCGTTTGCTTATCTAGCCAATATTGGCTAGTCACCTTTTTATTTGAATAATTTTGACCATGGCCCCGCGGGGTTTGTAATAAAATGTGCTAGTAGGATATTTTTGAGTGGTTCGATCTCTTGAGACGTAGAATCTCAAATAGGGTATTCCAGGGAATTTTTGCCCCTGACAATTATGCTCTGCCTTCAGCCGAGTATAATTGATGAGGTTTTCTCCCGCTTCCTCCAAAGCTAGAATGCTCGATGTTGAATTCTGGGCCTTGGGGGGTTATTAGAGCCCAACTGAGTGCTATAAGCCTACTAGACATTATTTAGATAGATCATGGTCATGTCCTCAGTCATCTGGACACATAAAAAAAATTCGAAAAAATCTTTTTCGAATAGTGAAAAATTATTTTTTTAATTTTTTAAGTTTTAATTACTTTTCCTAAGTTTTTTGGGTTAATTTTTCCATAAATTAAATGGAAAAAACCCGTTCGTGATTCGGACTCAGAATTCAGTGATTGAAGGCTCTAACCTTAAGCCAAAAATCATTCTTGATCAGCCACCCAGTCAGAGCCAACTTTCAGATCAGCAATCGGACACATAATGCCTTTTTACTCAAAAAAGTCAGTTTTGAGTAAAAAAACGATTTTTAGTAAAATAATGATTTGTATTGAGAAAAAAATGATTATTTTGGAGAAAACTAAAACTCTCCAAATTAATCCAAATTCAGTAAAATAAAATGCTAAATGACATCTCATGGAACACTTATGATGATTGGAGTTATCATAACTCAGCTTCAGTCATCATTAAGAGAGCAATTAATTTATTATCAGTTATCAGACATGTCATCTCCAGCTAAAGATGAGATGGAGAGCTCTCATTGGTTCGGTGATTTGATCGAGGTGAAGACTGAAGCTTACACCATCAGTGGGCTTCCCAAACCTAGCTCAGGCTCTTGCCAGACCTAAAGGATGAGCTTACCTACATCCAGACTCACACATGTGGCCTCATCCTTGGCTTGTTTTCAGTGCACAGGTTTGGAGTGCGGGTGCCTTGCCTGGGTGGAGGCCTCCCCTCACTCCCGGTTCTCCGGTTTAGGTCTGGGCTCTTTGTTAGGTGGCTAAGCTGGTTGGGGTTGGTTTTTTGGTTTTAGGGTTTTAGCACTCTCTCATTTGTTAAAAAGAGGCTCTTTCAGCTCTATTATGATGGACTTTTGTAGCAGAGTTACTCTGAGAAATTTGTATCAAGCATTTTCTTTAATTTGTTAATAAAGATCAGACTTTGGAGGTCCATGAGCTCTTGGATGTGGTAGTTTTTTGCAATTGGTTGAGGTGATATTGTCTCTAACCCCTTTTTTTTAATGCTTATGTGAAATTAAATTGTTTATTTGTTAGCTCAAGAGGGCCATTGTTGGCACAGTAGAACAATCATTTGTAGTTCAACTTAATTGTTTATGCGAAGTAGATTAGTATTTGAATGGACATGAGTAATCAGTATATACGTAATGTTGATCATGATTCAATTTTCTTAGCATACTAGCATGTATTTTGATCTCACGTTTTGTGTTGAGTTGTAGTGTGTTTTCAGGCTTCACAGGTTGAAGAAGGGTGTGAGCTCAGCTGCTTCTATCCGAGGCTTCAAGCAACCTTTTTAATCTAACACTTTCATTGCAAGACCTACAAAGATTTTCTTCTTCAAAATACAAAAAGAAACCTGGGAGTCTAGCTCTCTCTCTTGGGTTCCATCTATAATTTCAAATACTTTCTTGGTTACCGAACTTCCCTCTTCTAGTTCTCTCTTTGCTCCTTGATCCCCTTGTTTTTCTTGCTTGCTAGCCTTTTTCTCTTTGCTTGGTTTTGCCCTTTCTTATCTTTTCTTCATCGCTGCCCCGTTTTACTCTTTTTGCCACTCATTTTCTTCTTTTTGGACAACCTT
This sequence comes from Pseudotsuga menziesii, assembly GCA_001517045.1. NCBI lineage: Eukaryota > Viridiplantae > Streptophyta > Pinopsida > Pinales > Pinaceae > Pseudotsuga > Pseudotsuga menziesii. Next base: position 12,904 of record LPNX010495091.1, on the reverse strand, counting down.
AGTGTGCCTAGTTTATGCCTCTTTTTTGCCTCTTTTTGCCCTAGTTTTTTGCCCTTCTTCCATCTTGTTTTTGGCCTTTTCTTCCCTTTTTTGTTTGCTGTCCTATTTTTTTTTATTTTTATGACAGCCATCTTCTTTCTTCGTCGCTGTCCCGTTTTACTTTTTTTGCCACTCATTTTCTTCTTTTTGGACAGCCCCAGTGTGCCCTAGTTTATGCCTCTTTTTTGCCTCTTTTTGCACTAGTTTTTGGCCCTTTTTCCATCTTGTTTTTGGCCTTTTCTTCCCCTTTTTGTTTGCTGTCCTGTTTTTCGATTTTTATGACAGCCATCTTCCTTCTTCATTGCTGCCCCGTTTTCATCATTTTTTATACTCCTTTGGCCTCATAGTTGGCTGCCCTATTATTCCCTTTTCTTGTCTTTGACCTTCTCTTTGTTTTCCTTCTTTCTTCCTATCATTTTCTTCTTATTTTCAGCCTTCTTTGCCTTACACTTTTGCTCTCATTCAAACTTCTTCTTTTCCCTTTTTGCAAAGTTTGAGAAAAGTTTCGTGAAAAGTTTCAAGTAAAAGTAAATCACTCTCCTTTTTTTTTACGCAAATTTTAATGATAGTAGAGTTGTATGCTTTTATTTGAAAAACCCTTTCAGGGATTAAATTCCTAAAGGCAAATTGTAATAATTTCAATAAAGTACTTTTGTTTGAGTGGGGTTTTTAAGTCCCCACTCTCATCCTCCCCCATTTGGGGAGGCTTGTGTTGTGTTTACTTGTGTATGCTTAGGTTAGATTTGCTTGTCTTCATCATTATTTGCATCTTATGCTGATAATATTAATTGTTAATCCATCACTTTTAATTCGTTAATTAATTTGATTACTCTTTTAAATTGTTTATCTTTCTAAGTCAATCGACTGCTTAAATCTCTTGAATCACACCATAAAGTGGATCAAGAGTGCTCTCTGTCGAAGAGTTTAATAAGTCATCTTTGCTTTTTATTCACATTGTTTAATCAATTAACTCTTAAATAAGACTCTTGAACTTGCAAAAACACAAGTCAAGAGCACTCTCTATCGGAAAGCATCCTAGGTTTGCATAATCCCTGCATTAGTTTCATCTAGATTAGTTAAGTCTCTTGAACCACTGTCATAAGACAGGGTTAAGAACGCTCTTTGTCGGAGAGTCTTAATTAATCAACTTAATAAAACCTTCAACACACACACACCCCTTTTAATTAATTAACTCCCTCCCCTCCTTGCCGAAGTATGCTCTGACCGATCCCAGATCGAAATACCCAGAAACGGCACTGGATCTTTAAACCCTACAAGAGTAATTTAATAATACTTAAACACCCGTAACCAACGCACCGACGTTGTAGGGATTCTTCCAAAGTACTTCCTAGTAGAGGTGCCGGAACTTCCCGCTGTCTTAGATTCTCGACTAGCTGGTCAATCTTGGCGATACGAGCCTGGGATACTGGGCGGGCCCGACATGTCTTCAACGGAGGAACTTAGAAGAGTCTCCTGGCTTTGACAAACTTTTGTTGACACTCTAAGTAAGACCACTATCAAAAACTTTTAAAATCTACCAAGAGCACTTGCAAAACCTAATACTCACTAGCTTGATTTTTAGACTTTATTTCACGCATTTATTTGACTCCATAAGGCACTGGTCCTTTGTTATATTTGATTAATTTTCTATCTATGGGCCATTTCAATTGATTATATTTTAATGCTTAAGTTATAAATTTGGAATCTTTGCTTATCTGTGTGATCTTTTGTTAGCAACGTGGATTGCTTTGATTAATCATCATCCCCCTAATATTAATCATTTTAAATCACAGTAACTCCTAAACAACACCCATCCGCATCCAAAAACATCTAAAAATTAAAACATTGAGCCATTGAAAGCTCTTTGTTAGGGACTACCCCCCTTGGCTTCGTTAGGAGTTAGCCTAAACGGAGTAGCTAGGAGTAGGTGACAGTACCTAGCTCTGTGCTTTCCCCCAAGGTCACACCTCTCCCACTTTCCCAAGTGAGGAGACAGCTTTCGGAAGATTTCTGTTGCTGGTGTGCAATCGGCGGACAACATGCAGGATTGTTTGTTAGTTTTCAGGTAGCAGGGGTTGGACGAACTGTGGATCTAGCTTGACTCCACTGGGCATTCGACTGTTTTGTGAAGGCATTGTCCCTCGACATTCCACTAACTAGTCTTTTTTGCAGATCCATTCTAGCAACAAGCGCTCTTCTTTTCCTCTTCCTCCTTCAATTTTAAAAAAAAATCAGTTCGGTTACATGTTTTGCAGCGTTAAAATTGTTTAGATCTATCAATTTCAAAATTCATTTTACATAGATCTTGCTGCTTTAAAGATCATAACTAGATCTCATTCGTAAAGAAATTTTACAAGCATTCTAGATCTAGTTTTAGGGAAAATTGTCATTTTTCAAGGTTGTGAAAGTAGATCTAAAACTTGTTGAATGCATGGTTGTTTCCTTAGAATTTAAAAAGTTATATTCAGCAATTTAAGTGCTTCATATTGGCTGCCCCAAAAGCAGGCCAAGATCCCAAGGAAAGCTTGGTTCTTTTTCCGCTTCTTTAAAAACTAGTTTTAACTTATAATTTTTTGGTAAAAAGTGTGTTAAGCTTGCTGGTTTTTAGCAAGTATAACATAAAAGAGGAGGAGGTGCTGTCCAGAAAGCATTTTTGGACCATTCGAAACCCCCCAAGGGGTCTCCATCTTTCCAAAATTTCAAAATTTCGCAATTTGTAAACCTTTGGTCTCATTCCGTAGAAGGACCAAGTTGATTAATTTCAGTTTGTTGATATTGTAATTGCTGCTAATAAAAAGAAAAATCTCTTCGAATAGGCTCTTTCGAGCATATTCACCATCCCCCCTGGGGGGATTCGCGTCCCTGTCATTTTTTACATTTTTTCATCTTTTTTCAATCTAGTGTAGTTCTAATTTGCAGGGTTAGTATACTTTGACTTATAATCATTGTCATATTCCATATCTGGTGGTTTCAAAGTAATTTTAATATTTACCCCACGAGCCTCCTTTTGAGCCGAAAGGTGAAGAAAGGGTCGTGGTAGTCTAATTAGAAAATTGTGGTTTGCTTATTTGTTTATGCTTCATCTGCTATCATTAATTGTTTTAATAATCATAATAAAATCAACCCCTTCTTGATTCCCCGATTGAGGTCCACTTGGATCGAAAGAGGTTCTTGGAGGGTTTTCTTTTTAATAAGAACGCCTCTTTTAAAATTTACTAAAAATAAAAAAGAATCCAGTGTGTATGCTCTGTACTTGGCTGTGGTTCGTCTAATCAGTCAAGCTGCATCAAAAGCACTTGAGTGACTAGATTGATTAGTCTTCACCTCCCAAATTGACAAACCATCAGGCGAAAATCCAACGCCTTGAATGAACTGTAAACGGTGGCAAAATACCCAAAGGAGTGGGAACAACTGGAAAGTGACCTCGAGGCACCGATCTCTGTCACACCTTGACAGGTGCGTTACGAACACAGTCTCCGAGACTTCGTTCCAGCCCACAAACACCTTGTGGGTAGCCGTGAAAGTTCACTTTTGGACATACTACAAGTACCCCTCGGGTATATCTGGAGTCCCCTTTTTTGCCTCATTTAATTCATTTACATTCCACATTAATTTAAAATCTACCAAGAGACATTTGCAAAACATTCTTTCAAGCGCATGCAAGCACATTATTTTCTCTATTGACTCCATTTAAGGCACTGGTGATTTATTTGATCAATTCTTTCGATTATATATATATTGAGTGTCATTACTGTGCTTATCTGCATTAAATCTTGCATCTTGTTATCTTTTGTTTCCACTGGTTAATTTAAAAAAATCTCCTAAACAACTTAATCAATATAACACCATCGCACTAAGTAATTAGCTTTAGTAATTTAATAGGGTTTACCCCGCTTGGCTTCGTTAGGACTTAGCCTGAACAGAAGAGTCAAGAACAAGGTGACAGCCTTGACTCGAGACTTGCCCCCAAGGACACGCCAAGTGGCTTGAAGATTTCTGCCACGTAACCCAGGTGTATGAAAGGCGGCAACAAGCGATGGATCTGCTGCTAATTGAAATTTCAGAATTTGTTTTCCTTAATTTACTGCATTTGTGGTTGAAATGACTAATGCTATTGGTTAATCTACTATTGTTATTGTGAAACTCTCTTATTATTATTACCAAGGTTACAAGAATCGTGGGTGCGGTCGAAATCAGCTGAAGAACCTTGTGCGGATTTGACACTCATCCTGAAAATAGGAATTAGGAAATCGGAACCCTAACCCTATATTTTTTACAAATATATATTTACATTTTACATTGCAGGGCCTATAAAACATTATCAATAACACCTTTGGGATTAAGTCCATAGCAGATGGAAAAACTAGTAGTTTTTGACAAAGAACCAAAGAAGATACTATTGATAAGAATTGCTAGTTAACATGTGATTCCAATTCCGATTCCGACAAGATTCCGGTATAAAATCTTAGCAGGGGGGCCGATTCCTGTAACTCTGATTATTATGCAAAACCTGCTAGTAGCCCAATGTGCACTCCTTGTGTCCACAACAGTTTTGGGCTCATAACTTAATCTATTATCGTTATTGTGAAACTCTCGTGTTATTATTACGCAAAACCTGCTACTAGCCCACTGTTAGTGCATTCCTTGGGTCCACAACAGTATTGGGCTCATAACAGTGGGGTCCCTCACAAATTAGGTTCATAACACAATAATGTTGGTTAAATGTTTGCCATAAACCAAGTCTCTTTGATCTCTTATATGTCATTTGTAACTATACTATCAGGGAATTAAACTAGAAGAAGAGAGAGAAAGAACCGTACTCAATAGGAGAGAGAACTGTCAAATATTTTGTTAATTTGACGGAATAGGTCTTGTCACATTTATTTAAATGAAGAAGGGAAGAGGTTACATAACGTCTTTCTTGTTTAACTTCATTTATGAACTTAAATCACCTTTTTTAATGTACTTTTTATTTATTAAATATAAACTCCTATTTACTAAGAATGACTATAATATTAATTGCACTAACATCGTCCCTTAATGGTCATTTTGGAAAATACACCAAGATTGTCTCTGAATTTAACCAACTTATTTGGACCAAGAGACTTGGTGAAGATGTCTGCAGTCTGTTCTTGTGTGGTACAATATTGAAGTTCAACTTCGTCATCTTCTACAAGTTGTTTGATGAAATGACAATCTACATCATCGTGTTTAGTGCGCTCCTGAAAAACTGGATACTTTGCTAATTTGAGCAGAGTCATTGTCAAAAAACAAGAATTGTTGGTTTGGTTTGTTCAACCATCAAATCTCCAAGTATTCTTCTAAGCCAAACTACCTCACATGCTCCTTTTGTTGCTTCCCTGTATTCTGCCTCAGTAGAAGAAAGAGAAACATGAAATTGCACCTGTTCCAAGGCTAAATACATGACCAGATGTTGATTTTTGATCATCCATTGATCTTGCCCAATTAGAATGTGTAACCTGTTAACTAAAAGACATCACTTTCACCATATAATATTCTATTTTCTTTTGTATCTTTAACATATCTCATAATTCTTTTTGTTGCTACACAATGTTCTACTTTAGGATTTGCCATGAATCTGGATATGTAGCTGACTGCAAAGCTGAGGGATGGCCTAGTAGTTGTAAGATAGATCAGACTTCCGACTAGTTGCCTAAAAATCGACTTATTGGCTGATTTTGGGTTGAATTTGGATGAAAGTTTCAATCCTTTCTCCATAGGTGTATATGAACTTTTACAATTATGCATCTTGCATTTGTCTAATAGACCTTTGGCATATTTAGTTTGTGAAGCAAAAATACATGTGTTAATTTGCCAAACTTCACCTAGACAATAATGTAGGAGGCCTAAATCTGTCATGTCAAAAGCAGAACATAATTCAGATTTTACCTTGGCAATTTCTTTGACCTCACTACCTGTGATGATGATGTCATCTACATATATCACAAATAATACCAGATCACCATCTTTGATTTTTACATATATATTGGATTAAAAAAACTTCTTTTAAATCCATGATCCTGCAAATGTTTGTCGATTTTGATGTACCAAGCTCTTGGTCTTTTTTTGAGACCATAAAGAGCTTTAACATATCTGCAAACCATATGTTCCTTTCCAAGAACCTGAAAACCTTAAGGTTGATACATAGAAGCTTCTTCCTCCAAATCACCATTGAGGAATGTGTTACCCCTAGATATATAGGGGTGAATTGATGATTAGTTTTGTTTGTGATCCCATCAAAAACAACTTGACAGAGAGCAGATTTGTGGATTTCCATAGATCATTGGTCAACGATTATCCTAGCATGCTCATATTATTCTTTTGCCTTGATGTGATTGGTGGATATGGTGTCATATGTGCTTGTGCGATATATTTCTCTCTCATTAACACATGGAATGTTATGTTGATATGACCATTGGAGCTCACTTTTATGCTTTATAGTGGCTCATAACACCAAAAATTGTTGTTCATTACTAAGATGTACCATGGTGTAATAATAATTTTCCCTTAAATAAGTCTGTCACCCTAAAGGTTAAGTTGTATCCCTAATGAACTAAGTAGGTGTTACACACATTTCACACCATTTCATCTAGCCAGCTTTCATTTCACTAGCCTTATCATCCATTTCCATCAGTTTTCCTCTTTGCAAGTGTTCTATCATATGTAATCTGTCAAGGTCTCATAACTTTTCCCATTTATGAATGCCTAAATCAAAGCTAAAAGTGTCAAGTACTCTAAGGTTGCTGCTGCTAAATTAAATTGTTAAAAGTACATGAGCTATGCCCCTTTGCCAAAATCCCATTCCCTAAGTTCCGTGGTTATCAAAGCTAAATCTAAAGAAAAGGGACCAAGCAAAAAAGGAAAAATGAAATCAAGGGAACAAAAGGGTATAGGGAAAGGGTAACACGTGATAAAAGTACTCATTTTCATAAGGCACACATGTGGAAGAAAAATCTTTAACCACTAGCTCTTGAAAGCTAAGAGGTAGACTTAACACTCATTTACTATGATGATTGACTTGCAGAGATACCCTTTCTTCCCTAAGTAACACTTTCATTCCATCACTCCCATCTAACTTAGGAACCTAGGAAATGCACCTTGACTTAGGGGTTACACATGTAATAGGGGTTAATGTTGATCACATCGTGCTAAGCATAATGTTTAGTTGGATAAAATTAAATAAGTTATTGAGCCATTAGAAAAGTGTGATTGTCTATGTAGCCAGGGCACCCGTATTGGGTACTCGTAAGGTATGTCTCCAGCCGTACCCTTCCGTAACCCATATTGGCTCCACGTACCCAAGACGCCATTATAAAAAAGGGGTACTTATAGGCGAAATGGTACGTCGTACCCCATGTTTGGGTACTCCAGGGGTACGGCCGATTCAGTAAAATGCAATCGACTGGGGAAAATGTAATGACCCCCAACCATATCTGAAGTGATTTTTTGCTAACGGCATATGGAGTCTAGTTCAGGACTTATGTCAAACACTTTGCAACATTGTTCAAATTCCACTGAATATTGTCCAAATCTGGTAGACTAATTTTGCATTGATTTACAATGAAGGTGTTATAGTTTTGTGTTCAGCACTGATGGAACATAATTTGACTACCAAATGTGCACTTAAAAAATATACATATGTATTTAATACTGAGAAATACTCTCACATCAACCCAGGAATATATTTGGCAATTTGCAATTTTTTATTGCCTGTAGCAGCAGCACAAATAGGTGTTTAAAATAAGATTTCAAGTGTACATTCAGGTCTGAGTTTGGCTGTTTGTTACAGCTGCATGGTACAATGATTTATCAAATTTTATGTTTCAAATTTTCAAAGAAAATGCTCATTGTTCAAATAATCATTGAATCTATTATTATGAATCATGATTCATAATTTAAGAAATCTGAAATATGCATGTATGANACTGTGACATTTTTTTATAATATATATATATATATATATATATATATATATATATATATACCCTCGACGTACCCAAGTACCCTGTTTCAAAAACTGGCGTCCCCGTCCTCGTACCCGTACCCAAGTTTCCTGGCAACTTAGGTGATTGTTAATTATTTCATGTTATCTCTTCATATTTGGAGGCATTTCCTAGTTAAAACTTGGGATAAATCCCTTAGCACATGGGCACCTTAGCATGTTCCTATGTTTTTACACTTTCTATTGTACACATGAATGATCACTAGGCTCCGCTTAGTGAGTGCTCTCCTTTATTTGCACACATGGGAGCTTGTTACATGTTCATAACTTCATGGGGCCATCCCCTTTCCTCTTGTTGTGATTAAAAGGATACTTGACTAAGGCAATAAGGTAATTAATTAACACATGTATTTTATGGAATGGGAACATGTCAACTTAGGGTCTCCCTAAGCTTTGAAGTGTTAATAATTGTACTTTTGAAGGAATGACTTATTAAAGTGTTTTACCTTGGGTTTTCTAAGGTTTTAGTGTGAATAATTAAGTCAATGAAGATAGAACTAATTACACTAATTAACCAACGTACATAATGGTTGCACTTAGGATTAATTTAAAAAATCCCTTTGGAAGCGCATCCTCACTTTGGGAGTAGTTATCTTAGGATTCATAGAGACGACATATGAATTCTCAAGGTAGTTGTACGGTTCAATAATTAATTTTTACTGAAATAGTATGGCTGCCCTATGAATCTGCACATCAGCTCTATGATTATGTATGATGGCTAGTGGAGAATTCATATGGTGACTGTCGGGAATTACAGTGGTGCAAAATTCTGTATGTCCAAAATTCTTGTACGGCCTTTCTTCAACTCCTCCATACAGCTTTGCAAAAATTCTATGCAACCAAAATTCTCATCCATACGACTCTGCAAAATTCCAGAATCCATATAGCCTGTTTGTAACTTATTTGTACAGCTCTGAAAAACTCTGATTCGTACAGCCTTTTAACACACGTGGCTATTCATGTACGGCCTGTGCAAATTACAGCCTCGTCTTCTCTTTGATATTTAATGCAGTTCCTTGAATGATCATTGGACAAGCCAGTCCCTGATATTTAATGCAGTTCCTTGAAGCAAGCTTTGATACCATATCAGGAAAATAAACTAGAAGAGAGAAAGAATCGTACGCAATAAGAGAGAGAACAATCGAATATTTTATTCATTAGATAGAACAGGTCTTCTTACATTTATACAAGTGAAGAAGGGGAGAGGTTGCATAACATCTTTCCTATTTAACTTCATTTATTAACTTAAAGCACTTTTTTTAATATATTTTTTATTTATTAAATATAAACTCTTATTTACTAAGAATGACCATAATATTTATTACACTAAGTGTTTTTCATAAAACAAGTCTCTTTGAACCCTTATGTCGTTTGCAACTATACAAGTTTTGAAGTGTAGAAATTTTGGCTATGATGGAGCGCTAAGGTTCTCCTCTTAATTGTAAGTTGTAACTCCCCACAACAAATCTCTGCATTTTTTACAATATTCAGTATTACTATCCTCTGAGAGTCTTGAATGGCTTGTGGATTTAGAGTCCTGTTGGTGGATTTTGAGCATCTTGTCCTGTTATACACACATGGTTTTTGAAGGGATGAACTCGTGTCTTGCTTCAACTCGTTCATGCCATGGTAGAATCCTTGAGGAAACATCTAGATAATATGTTTTAGTATTGCCTTTTTTAGTTTAGTCTTGCAAGGATTTAAACCTCATAATTTCAGTCATGCAACAATGTATAGGACTGGTGGAATCTTGCAATGGAAGGTTGTACGTAATTTAACTACTAGGAATGCCACCAAGGAAGCCTTCTGATATTCCATGGTGTTTTTAACCTTTTATAACCTTTATGATTCTTTTCTAGATCTTCATGTATCTGGCTAGATTATTGTTATATATTTCTTGTATTCACTACATACTGCACATGACAGTGCAACTATGTTGCATGAACTTCTAAATTGCCCACGAACCTATATTGAAAACATGGAAACTTCTTAGAAACACCCGATTGTCCATGAGGGCGAGGAACTGATATGAAGTTTAAAAATCCCTGATCTATGGAAAATGAAGACAAATTAACCTTGGATTTGTTTTTTAACCTACCTACAAATTAACCCATCATTCTTATTTTCCTGCAAGATAATGTGTTATTTAAAAAAGAAAAACACATACATATATACATACTAAGTCACAAGATTAAATGAATGTTATTGATGAGGTTAGAAATTCTTCGAATCTAAAAAAAAATTGAAATTTATTGGAGTTTGCTGAATTTTAAAGGAAAATTATTTAAAAAAGAAAAACACATACATATATACATTATTACATACCACACAAGATTCAATGAATTTTATTGTTGAGGTTTGAAATTCATTGAATAGAAAAAATATTGAAATTCATTTGAGTTCTCTGAATTTCAAAGGGAAATTTTAAAGGTGAATTTTGATGCAATCTTGAGGCAAATCTCAAGGTGAATTAAAAGAAAAAAAATCAATATTTTTATTCATTAACTGTGTTTTTTTTATGGAAGAAAGTAAAATTTCAAACTTTTAAAAAAATATTTTTTATAGAATGAAAATCTTGAAATATGTATTTGGACGAACCTAATGGCGAATATTTTTCGAACTCATCAGTAAATTGAATTCGAATCTAAACCACGTGACTTGGTATACATATATATTTATATTTATATACTGTATTTCCCACAATGTACCCATTTTTGGGGGGTTGTGTTTCCAAGCGTTCCTGTTTCTGGAACCAAAGCGCTTCCACTTTCTGTGCAACTTAGTAGTGCAACCACATTATATGTTTCCAAGGAAGAACTTGTTAGGTAATAAAATTATCTTTGTTCCCATGAAATTTATCTGGCTGTGTATGATTATACCTTAAGTTTATCACCATAAAAAATGTAGATCACTCAAAGCCCATCTATATCTTAGTCCATTTCATAGACAACAATTCTATTGCTTAGTTCACCTCAAAGACAGAAATTTTAGCTCCGGTTTGATTAGTCAGTGTAAAAGTGTGTCTTGTTCATGTAGCTATCCTTATAATTTAAAGTAGGAGAATCCAAGAAGAAGCTTTGGCTATGGATCAACTCTGTCTTTAGATGGTTTAGAATGTAAGCAGATTTTGTATGCCTTGGCTTATATAGTGAACTTTGACAAACCAATCCTGAGCCACATGATGTATGATGATGTGTAATCAAAGTTGCATATCTGGAATAGGTGTAATATCCCAGATCCGGGATGATCACAAAATCTATGGAATTACTAACATTAATCAATTTTACATTGATTTATAACTTTCACCAGCAGTATGCATTCTCATAGACATTTCGTCAAACATGTTAGAGGCATTCCATAACACATCACAATGGCGAGATAATAATGGCACCTTTATTATGACTAACAAAAAAGTAAACAGTACAATAACTATGGCTGGGATAGCCGCTGCCAAGATACATTCAACAAGAACCTGAAAGGTGATGCCAACCCGGATGATGAAGCTCCAATGAAGACCCTGAATGGATCCTCCCCCTTTGTCCAGCTAGGGTGGGTCTATCACACCACCGAAACTAGACCAGAATGGATGGATGGGGTTTGCCAACCCCAAACGAAAACTCTAGGCTAACCCCTAGACGGTCTTAAGAACAAATCTCCAAAATATTCAAGCATGCCTTTTCCCTTTGCCTTTGCCGCCTTTTATCCTTGAAAAATCTCTAATACCATGGGTAAATACCATGGGCCAATGAAAACCATGTTCTATTATCGACCTTTNTATTCAAGCATGCCTTTTCCCTTTGCCTCCGCCTCCTTTTATCCTTGAAAAGTCTCCAATACCATGGGCCAATGAAAACCATGTTCTATTATCTACTTTTTGTCCATACCATAGAAAAATACTATAGAACAGTAGAAGTCATGCACTGGGTAATTATTGCTTCCCCTTAGCCAATAATTATTTTCTCCTTATTTGTCACCATTAATAATTTTCTAAATTCTTCTTAGGTGACCTTGGTCTATTTTCCTTAGGCTAAAATTGGGGACATGGCAGTCCTCCCTTCCCAAATATGCTTGTCCTCAAGCAATGAAGAAACCATAGGGAAATACCATCACATCATCAATCTTCCACCATCAACCATGCACTTAATGTGAAGACTAAGTACAAATGATACCAGGATCCCAAATGATCCTCAGGAATGCAAGGTGCAATATATATTCTCCTATGCAATGCATTAGAGTCACATGGAAGTCAGAATGACACCCTGTACGAAAAAACATGAGTCCATCCAAAAGCATGTAGGAAACCATAACGAGCTGCTGCAAAGATGAACCCATGGAGAAGAGACGAGGTGTGCTTCCTCAAGCCAACCAAACAAAATGTGTTCCCCATGAGCTTCCCATAATCAACAATGCTTGGGTCCCACTGCTTGCTCACTCTCCTAGTGTAAAATGTCATCAAGAACAAGTCCCGCAAGTATGGGATGCCAAGGTCCCAACACTTGCGCACCCCATCAATACATAGTGTGAGTACATACAAATTAGAATGTGGGATGCCCAAGTCCAAATGCTTGTGCATCTCCACCATGCACAAGGTCTCCCAAAACAGTACATCAAAGTAGGAGGGGTACCATGTCCTCCCAATTATTTCAACCAAGTGTGGAATGCCAGGATCCCATAATTGGCGCATTCCATCAATACCTAGAGTGGTACAAAACAATACATCATGGGAAGGGGTGCCAGTATCCCAAGTTCTACTATGCATTCTCCCATACATCATAAGCACTAATATAGATACATCATAATGAAACATAGTGAAATGATACAGAGATATGCCACTCCCAATGT
>LPNX010495085.1:85014-98737 GCA_001517045.1 Pseudotsuga menziesii | reverse complement strand
TTGGAATGTTGTACAGGTGGAACCAGAAGGAGAAGTTCTGGTGGAACCGGACTGTATCCTCGGGAGGAGGGAAATTACTCTGCGGAACCACACAATTGGATAGTTGAAGGTGCAATGGAAGCACCTTAGTCCTGAAGAAGCTACCTGGGAACTGGAAAGTAAGATGCAGGAAGCATACCCGAATCTATTCCAGGAGGTTGCAGAGGATGAAGAATAAATAACATCGAGGACGATGTTACATTTTTAAGGGGGTGTGTATGTCACATACCCCAATTTTGTAAAATAATGTTAATTGTTTTAATTATATTCCTGAGACATTATGTTAAATTTAATGCTAAGTAGGAACTGATGACTCAGCAGAGTCAGCAGAAGTGGAATGTAATTCAGAATATTTTATTATTAATAAATAAATTGTGGAGACAACAGCATGGGAGAGCTGTTAAAAAGAGGTTACTAGTCAAACTGGTGGATGGAACTAGGTGGAGGGAAAAAGACAAGTGGAAGCATCCTCAAACACTTCCTAAGTTGCAGGTGGCAACTTCCCGATATTTGGGGTCATGATCCCCCAAGAAAGTGGGATCAGAGCAGGTGGCTCATTAAATGACAACTAACCCAAAAAGACCTAGGCAATCTTTTAAAAGTACCCAATGAATAGAGCTAAGGCTGCTCAAATTTTTCCAGAGAAGAAACATTCAGGTGGAATGCTATTCAGGAAATTCATTTGGGGAAAAAGGGAAAACAGTAAGGAAGTTGTTCTGAGAGGATTGCTGCAGTAACTTGGTTATTACAGCTTGTTAGCTGGGAGAACTTACTGATAAGTTCTGGATTAATACTGAGTTTGAAGACTGGTATCTGACTATTGTTGCACCTAGTTCCATCCAGGGAGACCAGAGCAAGCTCGGGGGTCCTGAGGAGTCGATGTCTGAGCGCTCTCCAAGAGTTGGTAGGGATGAAAGGCCTCCCATGGTTGTTGTTGTCCAAAAATATAAACAGGTTCTGTCACTTAACTGTCTTTGTTTTGATAACTATGAATGGTTGAATGTTATGTTTATAGTTATGATATAAAGATATAACTAGTTTAGTGATGTAAATGTTTTTAGTTTATCAGTAATGGATTCTTTGATGAAGAGTAAAGACCCACTGTGTTTTTCCACATCTGGGTTTTACCAGACCGTACTCCAGCACAGGGGTAAAAATTATAAATAAGATGGTATGATTAGATTGAAGAATAGTAGATTGTTTCTTATTCCTTGTCAGAAGAGACATTTACTGACAGTAGTATAGGTTTAAGATAAAACAATTTCTTTGAACAGTATTTCCTTTCAGTAGTTTATTTATTTAAAAGAAATGGAAGAGTTTAATTGTAGCAGGTTAGATTAAATTTATCTATTGTTTTAACCTTATAGTTTCTTTCTTCTAGTTAAAATAATTTAAGTATTATATGTTTAATAACAGAACTGAAAGTAGGATCAGATACTATTGACTAGATTCTACTGTCAAAACAAACTGATTAGATTTTATATACGATAATAAGGTAATCGTTTCTTTCTTTTCTTACTTTCTATTTTGAGCTAAGCTAGAACAATATTTAGAATTATAATCTACCTTTCGTAAATGGAAAGCGAATGCTGCAATATGTGTGTGTGTGTGTGTGTGTGTGTGTGTGTGTGTGTGTGTTTAAAGGATAATCCTTAGATAATGTAAAGGTTTTCTTTTATATTTATATAATTATTATATGAATAAAACAAACTAAATCATAAAAGAATTTATACAGTATTAACATAAATAGGCACCAGAAAATAACAACAGAATATTGTTTTTCTATGAGCTTATAAAATAAACTAAGGATATTAATACAGAGGTATTAGTAATCTAAAGGAAGATAACATCCTGGTTATATTTATAATCATACGCTTTATATTTTTATACATTATAGGAATAATATTTAAGGTAACATTCTTATTATTTTAATTACAAATCGGAACTAAATATACTTTTGTATTACAAAGTAATTTGAGAGTACTTAAAGAACATTGTTAAGATAAAATAAAACAAAATATAAAGACCCTATAAAATTGAAGGGTACAAACTATGTTAACATTTAACCCTCTATAATAACAAACAAGTTGTTGTATAAACCAGTAGCAGAAACCCTAGCAGTAACAATATAAAAGAAATTATAAATAGTAAAAATCAGGTACATAATTCTGTTACTGTCAATTTAGGGTTTAACCCTATAAATCCCATTTATGTAAGTAAATCGACAAATGTGAAGCTAAGTATAATATACTCAAGCCGTAGTATAATTTCAACATAATTAAGCAATCAAAATTTCATTACTGTAAGTAACCAAAGAAATACAAATAAAGAAAACAGTAATAATACTTATGTATTATAGACGTAGGGTGAAAAATCCTATAAGATTTTATTTACAATAGAAGTAAGGAGTCGAGGGTATAAACCCTTCTTCCAAAATAGGCTCACGGCCTCAAACTTTTAATAGTATTTTTTTACAGAAATCGAATGGCTTTTAAAAATCCCTCGGTCCCTATAAGTCTGAGGAGTATAGTACTTTTATCTTTGTTTTTAATCATTTTCGCACAGTACTTAAAGAAAAACACAAGAAACTAACTCTTTTACTCACGGCCGTAGCCAGAGCACCCTCACACAATGCAGGGTTTCTTCTTTTACTACAAGTATAAAACAAGTTAACAGAATGACCGAAGCCGTAAGGGTTTCAGGCATCTTATGCCAACCCTCGAAATTTCCAAGGGAACCCCCACAAGGAGAAAGAGCCATGGTTTAACCATGTTTACCGGAAACTGGAAGCTGTTGCCCTTTCCTAATGCTAGAAGCCGCACAGAAGGGAGGGCCAAACCTGTAGCCAAAAAGGAAAACAAATAAATTAGAATTCATAACTGGAATAATGAGTTTGAAGTTAATAATGAACACAGTAAGAGAAAAGAAAGAATTTAAAATAATACTTGTTCCTTTAATGAAGGCATGACCGCTTATAAAAAGCATTACAACCATTAATGCAAGGAGGTAACCCTACAGCAAGGAAGGAAAAGAAACTTGACACACAACCACGCTTAGTTTTCTTTCCAGCAGCACAAGCCTTCAAAACTCACTGAGGGAGACAGTTATCACAGACAAGAGCTCGGGTTTATTTTTCCATGACAGAGAAAAGCCTGAGGGTAAAATAGCCAACGGAGAACCTACAACAACGTAAGGAACGGTAAAAGATGAGTCACAAGAGGAGGACAAGCTGGAGGATTCCATTACAGAGGAGAGGTGACACCAGGGTGCACTAGCACCATCGAAGGGCGACATGAGCTGAAGGAGAAGGAATAATGATAGCTAGGGTTGTTAAACAGGTCTTATAACAACGCAACACTTGGTTATGGAAATGCCTCGACAGCTAGTAAATATTTCGAAGAGCAGTGGGTTTTGGTGTATAGTTCAAATCAACAGCTCGCTAGAAGGATGATTTCCAATCATCCACTGCAATCATAGGTTATCCATAGTCCTCATGCAAATCCTTAAGTCTTTCACACTGCATGCAAATAATGAGGCAAACATTATTACTTGTCAACCCTAGATTAGTAATCATCGAAATCTTGGAAGTCGTATGTCAAATTTTAGCATTAAAACATGATTACTTGGAGTTTAACTATCCCTTAAATTTTGACAAGATTTGGTTATAATCCTCATGCCAAATAAATATTAAAATCACTTAGCTTATAATTTTATGTAGTGGAGGTACTTCGTTTATAATTTTGTTATAGGATCTCATTTAGAGATTAAGTTTTGGATCAAAAATAAACATGGTCCACTTTAGAGCTCTTATTCCACCTTATAACTCTGCTTTTGAATTATTAAGTTCATTTCCATTATGGTTTATCAATGAGTTAATATTGTAAAGGATTATAAAGGAGGATATTAAAATATAGAAAACTATGACCTTTAATCCTACTGACCTTAATAACCTCAATGGTTTAATTTATATCGGATCAAATGGCAGCATATGGTTAGAAGATACAAATTGAAAATAGTGACTGTTATGGAGTGACAGCCCTTGAATTAAGGTAATACCCTTAATCATTTTTATAAATTGGAAAAGTTAAGCTACATTTTGATTATCAAGAAGTTTTACCATAGTAAAATAGATAGGTTCTATAACCAATTATATATTTATTCTTTTTGAATTATGGTTCCTTAAATATTTGTTCATTTCATTTACATAGAAGGAATAGGATGAATCATGTTCCTTAAAGATATTTATAGTACTAAAGATGAACTCTAGTAATGCTTGAAAACAAATATTGAGAGAATAAAAACTTTAAGCATCAAATGCATTAACATTAGTATAATATTATTAACAAGTGGCTTGAAGTAAAATTATAAACTCATGACAAACTTCAGAGTTTGAAGATAGGAACAGTAATACCTAAACTTACTATCAGTTACATTTACTAGGTAGCGTAAGCATATACAAGTGAAATCATACTATGATGGCATAGCTCTAGTAATCTTGCTCTATTATAAAGAATTCAGTAAGATGTTTTCATACTTTCCAACTATAGTACAAATAGTTCTGAAATTTATAAGAACCTGTTGTAGCTGCAACAGTTTCGCAAAATTCAAAAACAAATTTAGGACCCTCCTTAAATGTGAATTAGTTGGTTCTTTTCTGGATTACAGCCTCTTGATTTTTGGCTTATGGATTTTGAATCATTTTTGGTTGCTGTTCATCGATTGGTTTTCTCCTCATCACATGTTCTGAAGATTTCGTGCCTTAAATATTTTCTCTTGAGTTGATTTCATTGTCGCTTGGCCCATCTCTTCAAAGCCTTGATCAATCGGGAGTTAAGTTTTTGTCTATTTTTGCCGTTGCGGGCGTCCCATTAACCTTCCTCCCCTACCGTTGCGGATCGTTTTCAAGTCTTGGACTTTTGTTTTTGCCCCGACTGTTTCGGATGGGTTTGGAATCCTCCGACCGTAGTGCGTGATTTTTGACTCTTCGACGTGGCAGACGGGTTTTGGTTCTCCTCCGTTTCGGACGGGTTTTGATTCTTCATCGGAGGAATGGGAAGTCGTCCTCGTTCGACGTTTCGAACGATTTGTTGATCTCCCCTTCTGATGTTGCGGACTGTTTCCGGAAGGGGGACTTTATATGACGCTCCGATGTTTTGTTGTCGCTCGGCGGTATAGCGGAACAATTGACCATCTCTTGCTCCGACATTGCGGAGGGGTCCGGACTTTTGTGTCCGGCGACGCCCGACGGCGGTGATTCAAACGTTATATTTAGCCGTCGTGGGTGAATAAGTATAGGGAGTTGTCCGCCGTTGCGGAGGGAAGAAAGTTCTGATCACCCGACACAGTTTCAGTTCACGCCCAATAGAATTTTTCTCGCACGTGTGGCAGTTTTCAATATATACGGGGTGACAAACGAGGTTTTGGTATTGTTTTTGAGCGCTGTCGCAGTATTTCGAGTTGTCGATTTTAGGAACGCGTGAGGATCTAGCTGTTGGTGTACCCGCGTCCAAGTGGCAAGAGGAGAAGTCTAACCGGCATCAGCTCACTCGTTTGTTGGATCGCCAGGTAGGATCTTTACACTCTAACATCGGGTTTTTCAAGGTTTCGACTAAGGGATTTATGTATTGGTTTGAGTATCGCTAGAATTAGGTCCCCATAGCCCCATTGCGCTCGCACGAATATTTTTTGCCCGCAGCCAGGGTTGTCGTAATCGTTTACCTGGCGGTTTGCGCCCGTGTTGTTAGGGTTTCCTGCCGGATAGCTTTGGCGGTTAGAGGAGGGGGAGTCTTTGCCTTTTTAGAGCCCTCGTTTATTTTTGTCTCTGTCATTTCAGTCTCGCCCTGAGCACAGTGAAGGAAGGCAAGGTGCAGGCGGCCGTCATGCCGCCTGCACCTGGTTTAGTAATGATGAGACCCGTCGGTAGTTTTGATGGGGTTTCTGCCGGGGTTTGGATATTGAATACTTAGCCGGTCAGCTTTCCTAATGGGTGTACCTATTTTTCGAGCCCTAACCCCTACCCGCGCTGTGCAGTTCGTCATTGCAGGCTACCTTGAAATCCTAGGGCCGCGCTGCTGTTAGTATCTAAGTTCTGGGGAAGCATGAGTAGTGGTGCTGATGGGAGCTCCCTATTCGAAAAGTGGTTGTGGAATCCCACGGTTGATAATCACACCGATGTAACTACCATGTTCGTGAGCAGCATAAGCTTTCGCCGTTTTTTATTTATCCTTACTAAAGCCATATCTGATTTCGGAAAGTTGTAGTTGCGCCTTGAGTTTAAAAGTTATGCATTTGCATTACATATCGTTTGGTTGGAAAATGGCATCCTATGAATTAATGTAATTTTGATGCTAGGCCATTTGATGAATAGTTCCATTTTTTATTTTACACCACATTAAGACATTGCTCATTATAGTGCAGTGGTAGATTGAGTCCATTTTTGTGCTGGTAGTTTTGACAGACAAGGCATGGCGGGATTATGTGCACATGTGTTGGCTTATTTCTTACATATTAACATAGAATAATAGTATATTGCAAAATATTTCACGACCATTTCAAATCTTTCGGCCTGAAGGGCCTAAGTCTAAATCCCATTATAGCTCTGATACACTTGAGAAAGATAAAACTGCTGCAAAATGTTCACAAGCCTGAAATTGCTTAATATCAAAATGTTTTACATTGCAGGAAGAATCTACAATGTCCAAGAGGCAGAAGAAGAAAGTCCCAGCGGTGGAGGAAGTACCAGCACCAGACATAGAAGCAAAAACTGAGTACATCTATGAAGACACCCAATGTGTCATGGGGGTTGAACCTGAATATAAATGGGGAGAAATATACAGGTTGATTTCCCGCAGGGAAGTCCCAGACATGGGTATGGAGGAAGCACCCATTTACACAAACATAGAAAAATCTGCCATTTTGAAAGTTGCCACCAGGCCTGAGCTGTTTCCATGCCCGGAGGTGATGAGATGGGTTCTACCAAATACCAACCACAACTCAATGCTTATGTGTAATATCGAGGGCCAGGGTTATGCCGCCTTTAGCCCTGGGTATGTGGCCTTAGCTTACCACCTGCCGGAGCCTCAGCTCTTCCTAACAAATGACTGGCTGGACAACCTTAGGATGGATTTTGTAGAAACCATGAAGAGGATGCTCTTGCCAGGGAAGCTATACCGACATAGAGCAACTGAAGAATATGACACAGCCAGTCTCAGACCTCCTTACAGATTCATAGCTCTAATGTTGAATAGGATCTTCGGGAGAGCCCATGGCAGACTATTCAAATTCGAGTGGATACCCCTCATGTTCTATGTGGCCACGGAAGGCACGATCTTCAACTGGGCAAGTATAGTGTCAAGCAGTCTCTCCTCTTATGTGGCTGTAGCTTTGGAAGGAGAAGCCAGGAAGAGATCTGAGTTTTATATGAGCTCAATCCTGATAGATTGCATACTTTGTCACCAGCCTTTCCCCGGCCTCCAGTGTGTATGGGATAAAGACAGAATGCCCGTATATGCGGCCTACAAACCCCTAGGGGTTCATCTATATCGCAGTCACTATAGAGAGGTCTGTGAGCAGTTCCTCATGCCATTATACAAGATCATCTTCCGGGGAGAATGTAATTGCATGTCAGAAGACGCTATGCAGGTCATTGGTGATTATGGAGATTACTTTCTGATTGAAAATGGTATGTATATCAGGATGTTTGGAGGGTCAAAGACCCCCTTTTTGCTGCCCAAATATGCTACAGATTATATAATCCACAAGGAGGCAGTCAGACAAGTATACATTGATGGAGTTGGTCACTTCTTGTTTCAGTACAAGAAGACTGCATATCCCCCCCTTCCACTTAAACTGGGAAATTATAAATTCGCAAATGTAAAACAAGCGCCCGAGTTCATAGAAGAACTAGGGAGGTTCCGCTTTGGCGAAATGACTTTTCGAAGGAATGATACTCATGGCAGAGTAGCAGAACACTGCAAGAAACACAAGGTGACCTACGAATACAGCCATTATTTCGATAGCGATGAATCGGTTTACAGGATGGCTCCAAATATGACCGAGCTCCGCAAGAGATTCAAACCTAAGCATTCCACCAAGGGTGGAAAAGGATCTGAGCAAGAGAAGGCTGAAGAAGAAGCCAGAAGAATAAGAGAAGAGGCTCAGAGGTTGGAAGAGGAGGCTGCAGAATGGATGCGAAAGGGAGAAGAAGAAAAGAGGAAAGCTGCCCAAGAAGCAGCTGAACGAGCCAATGAAGCAGCCAGAGAAACAGAAGAAGCTGCTAAGCAAGCAGCCGAAGAAGCTCAGATAAAGCTAGATGAAGAACTGCAAGAGCAGGAGGCCGAATAGATAAAGTTGATGCAACAGCAAGCTCCCGAGGTGTCATCAGGGATGAGTCAGGGAGATGAAAACCCCGAGATGCAGATCCCTCAAGTACCCACTACCATCGAAGCTGCTACCCCTATGATTCAGCTGGTACCTTTTGTACAGGAAAAAGGGGAAGAAGTCCCTGATTTCAGTACTGTTTATTATGATAGGGCTACTAAAAGAATCATGAGGAGAATAGAGAAAAAGATAGAAGCAAAAGGAATGACTAGCAAGATGATATCAGATAAAGCTGTTATGGTAGGGACAGACGTAGATCCGAGGTTTACCATAAGTGCCAGGAAGGCAGCCATACATGCTTCGAAAGATAACATAGATCGAATGATGAATGAAATAGAATCTACCAAGAAAACCTCCTCTCAGCTGAAGGACACCCTGAGAAAGGAAAGAGAAGAGAGCAATAAACTCAAAAGGAAATATGATCATGTGCTCAGAGAAATGGAGGCTACAAAGAGTGAAATCTACGCCATCCAGGTAGCAGCACATGCACAGGAAACAACACAAGAAGCCCTGGAAAGAGCACAGCAAGAAATTCTAGACTTGATGAATGAAAAAGAACAGATGAGGGCAAAGATAGAAGACCTAGAAGAGCAACAGACTATTATATACGAGTCCAATACTGCATGTGTTAAAGAACTAAAAGAGCAACTAGAAGCAGCTAAACAACAGCAGGTTGATCTGCAGCCGATCAAAGAACACATCCAGGCCTAGAAAGCTAAGGTGCTGCACCTGCAAACTGTTCTAGCAGAAGAAAGATGTCAGATGTCAGATTGTGGCTCATATAACAGTTAGCTATCTGATTGTTAGAATATTTTATTGTTCATGTGTTGTAAACGTAAATATCAGCTATCTGTAATTTGGTTTATTATACATGGAGATAATGTATTACTCATTAATAATAAATTTTTAGCTCCCCGGGGATAGGTAGTTAGGTGTTTACATAGTTAGTTGTTTTACTTCATAGTTGCATATGTGGTTTACATGTTCGAGAACCTAAGACGAGAGGTAAGAACCTGCGCAACACATTGTGTCATTCCTTACATTTTTATCACCCTGCATGTTTAAGATAGGCATGTGCATTGCATACTTTAAGTCAAAATACAAAATCCGGTGGACCGGGCCGCAACCGGTAAACCCGTGTTGTTACTTTGACCTACGGTAGCCGGACCGTAAGCCGGACAGATTCCCTATTCCAAACAGTCAACGGGCTAGTTGGGAACGTCGATTGGGGAGAATCCCTTACTGTTTCCGCCTGCGAATTTCCAGGCCCCAACAGAACCATAAACTAATTCTATTAGGAAGAAGGCCAGTTATCAAATGTACCTCAATAAGCTTTGAGAATAGTTTGAGCATTTATCTTCTTACTGGAGTTTTTCTTTTGCAAATAACTTGTATTTATATACTTTAAAATTGCGAAAAGCAGCACCAAAACCTCTTACCTGTAGTCTGTAAAAACAAGAAACTCTCTGCATTAGCTCGAAAGCTAAGTAAGCCAGTTTGCATGACAATCTCACCTTGTGGGTGCAAAGAAGAAACGAGTTAGTAAACTAAACGAAACTAATCTTTTATTAAATATAATCAACAGATGATGCAGATAATAGTATAGTAATATACAACTAATTAACTGATTAGTTAACTGCATTTATGTTAATGATATGCAAACTTTAAAAATTTTAAATTTTACAGAAAATTTGGGGTTTTGACATAAATCTTGTTCATTGGTCACTATCTCGTCATGTTGAGTGGAGATGAGAACTCTGTGAATGCTCAGAGGAACCATGCACCACTCTCATTTTTGAACTCAATGGTTACTTGTGTTTTTCCATCAGGCCTCAACCAGGAGTAGGTTCCATTCTTTCTAACCTCTATGAGATTTTCTCCCAGCTTGGTAGCTAGCACATGGGTGAGAGGAATCAACTTAGGGGTTTCACTAGTTGCATAACTGGTCCAATAAATGGTATCAACCCATGTACTAGACCTCACACAGACTTCCATCCATACTAACATATCACGACCTAGTCAAGCAGTACACAGTTATGCTGCCAACAAATTTGCACACCCTCGCGACACCCTTAGTAACCCATAGTAGGTCATGGTACATTCAGACACAGGCTTGGGACACGTAACAGTCCCCAAGGTAGTTTTAGGCATTCATGACAGTCTTAGCAGGCTTAATACATGTCACAACAACCCTTAGCATGCTCAAGATAGGTCATGGTTTTCTCTAAAAAGCATTAGCAGAATTTACACATATGAAAATGACACAAACAGGAAACAGAAATTGAATATGAACACTGTGATGAATCTCAGAAAATAAAAATAAAAACACTTTTCATTAACACTTCCAAGAAAGTTTACAGAGCTACAATCCAAGCATAGAGGCTTCAAAAATGAAATTCAAACCCTTCCTCCTTCATAGAGGTTACATTTATAGTGTAATTTACCCCCGAGACGTATCTCGAAACAAAGCATCAAAATTAGTTACATTGCGGGAATCAAACCCAAAAGTACGTCCTAAATCCTAACAAACTCTGATGTGGCAAATGAGCCTTGCCCACAAAACATTTCAGGAAGGCACATTGTGCTGCGCATGACCAATCAAAAAGGGAAATCTCTATATCTAGGGATTTATGGCTCGCTTGATGAAAACGACAACTCTGAGCATATTTTTAACAAACTACAGCTGACTCAACTGCTGGCGGGCCTTCTAGGATGATGATTGCTCACTCTATGTATATATTCCTATTTCTCAACTATAGGGGTGGCCATCTCAAATATATCCTTTAGGATAACATCCAGGTCAATCAGCGGGCTATGGCCAATAGCAGGGAGATTTGATTTGACAGTAATGAGTGTTTCCAGTAGCTCAAAGTCCTCGTTGAGTTTATCAATGATTACCTCCCTTTATCCCACCATTAATACCCTCAAACTTTGCATGGTTTAGTCTTTCCTCCTACAATAGTTCGACATATTTTCTCTAAGGGATCAGCTTCCCCTCTGGACCCCAAAACTCAAGCAACCCTTTCTAAAACAGGGGCTGGAACAATTTGTTGAACTTTTCTACCCCTTGCTGAATAATGTTAATCTTAGTAAGTGCATTATGCAACATGTTGTGCTTTGTGGTCATCCTCCTTGCTGCCACCAGAACTGATATCATGTCAGTAATCCCCAGAGTCTGAGTTCAGAACAACAACCGACTTCTGGGCCTCCTCCCTAGGACTTTGTGCTAGACTTTCCTGCATGGATTTACATCTTCTTCTTGCATCCATAGCAGCCTGTTTATGCTCATCCACCATGAACAAATGCTTTTCTAATGAGGTCATCTCCTTTATCACAGCATCCCAGAGCAATTGTTTAGCCTCTTGCAGGGAAATTCGGCCTATGACCCTTTCCTCAAACCTGGTTACTTTCTCTTTTAGTGTCTTGATCTCTTCAGCAAAGTCTTCACTTTGCTTAGCAGTGATCATGTACTTCATCTCTTGATTGGCCTCCTTCAATTGAGTGATTTCCAGGTCCTTCGGGGACATTTTAGACATATATTTGATTGCAATATTAGTGGGTGATCTCTCCTCGGGGGTGCTATAGTCATTTAATTCATTAATTCTCTTCTGTATATTTTGCTTCTCTTCTTCCCATGTGCGCTTTTCAGCTTCCATCACAACAAGGTGGCCTTTCAAATCCAAAAATTCGTGTTGCAATGCCTAAATATCCCCTTCTAACTACATGATCTAAGGAGGTAGTTGGATGTCTTTCATGGGTTTCTTGCTTTTGTTTTTGTAAGTCTGTATCTTGGCCAGCGGCTTAGCTTGTAAAATGGCCTACTCTAATGCCACTAGCTGCTTAGATGCAAGGGGTTGTTGTAAAGCATTTTGTGCTGTTAGGTCCTGCCACTTGATTTGTCAGGAGTTTCACCTACAGGTTCCATGCCTTGTTTGTTGCCTTTTCCTGCTTCAAATGGGTCTCCCGCAGGCCTGGAATTTCAAATATATTATGCCTGTTAAATGGATATTTGATGACGGTCTTGCATTTTTCATGCCTTTCACTATATGTTTCATACAAATTTATGTTTGTCAAATTCGTTTCAATTTTTATATGAAATTTCAACTTAAATGTTATTAAAAAAAATACATCAAAACCAAGATACATAATAATAAATATGTCAAATGTAATTTGTATTACCTGTTAGAATATAATCCGTCGGGATTATATTTTGTAAATAAATAAAGAAAACTGAATATGAAATGGCTGGGTGGAAGATGAAACCCAACCTTCATATTAATTGTATAAATATATGCATTAGCAAGGGAATAATAAGAATTGGGAGTTATCACCTATCAGTGGTATTAGAGCTTGGCTGTTTGCCATAACTCCTGTTGTTATGGCATTCTGCCATTCTGCCTCGTGCATAGTCTGCGCCCTCCTGGCTGCCAGACTGCTCACTCATTTTCTCTGTCAAAACGGTTGAATTATTTTGCTGCCAACTTACCTATTCCTCAACAGTTCGTGTGTGTTTCTCTCCTATATTGAGCGCATTCATTATGTGCATTCATTCTCTGCTAGAAAGATTGAGTTATACCTTTCTTCTGGTTATGTTTGTCTTTGATGGAGTCCCACGAAGCCCAACACTGATCTGATGTGTGTCCAGTCTTTCCACAACGCTTGCACTGCAAATCTGATCTTTTGCTGAAGTTGTTTCTGCCCCCTCTGCCTCTGAAGTTTCTTCTTCCTCTGCCTCTCTTGCTTCTTTCTCCCTTGGGGTGATCTTTGGATTGGTCTTTGGTGTGGTTCTTTGCTTTTTGAGCAAAGAAAAGTGATTCTCCAGAATGCTCGGTTGTCTTCTTACCAAAGGCTTTCTCTCTGTCAGCTATCTTTTCTACCAGGGTGTCAAATGTTAGTGATTTGAACTTGTCACTAGCTTGCAATGACTCAAGATAGTTGGAGTGAGAAGGATACAAAGATTTTACAAATGCTGCAAGGGGAAGATCTGGTTTCATACCAGAGGCTTGAATCTTTTGCATGATAGCTTTGATTTCAGAGGCAACTAACATGGGATCATTGTCTTTTACTTCAAGACTGAATAGTTTTAACATTAGTTGAATAACTTCCATTTCAGAGTGTGAATCATACAGATCTTTTAACATTTTTAGTGCTTCAAAACATGATTTTGCAGGCAATATGTGCATCCTATTTAAGAAACAGAAGTCCCTCAAATGCTCTTGATAACAAGACTCCACATGAAATGTGGTTTGGCCATCTCCCTTCAGTCAAGCATCTTAGAGTTTTTGGTTCCACCTATTATGCCTTG
>LPNX010495085.1:21197-83837 GCA_001517045.1 Pseudotsuga menziesii | reverse complement strand
ACAGTCCATCTTCAACATTGTTCCACAAATGATCAAATTGCAGACATCTTCACCAAAGCGCTTGGATGAGAAAAGTTTGAAAGATTCAGAAACATGCTCGGACTTACTAACACCCCTTCAGATTAAGGGGGGGATTGTTAGAATATAATCCGTCGGGAATATATTTTGTAAATAAATAAATAAAACTGAATATGAAATGGCTGGGAGGAAGATGAAACCCAACCGTCATATTAATTATATAAATATATGCATTAGCAAGGGAATAATAAGAATCGGGAGTTATTACCTATCATTACCAAAGAACGTCTTTTTACAATAGTTGTGAAAATTTACCTTATACATAATTAAATGTATCTCAAAGTTGTAAAATCGTGACTTTTCAACCTTGAACTTGATGTAGACAAAATTTGGAAACTCTAGTTTTGTGTTATGGTTATGCTCATATTTTACACAGAGATGTCTCTCAAATGCACATGGAACACTTCATGTGGCACAAAATGTGAATCTGTAACAAAAATAATGTACTGTAATTTGTATTAATTAAAGAAAATGTATTAAAAATTCTACCATTGCTTCCAGTGCTACTCGAACTTGAACTGCATTTGCTCAATCATCTTGGTAAATCGTATTGGATCAACAGGTAGTATTGGGTAAATTATTCCATGCCTTCTAGACCCAATACCCATAGCTCATTTTGTTGGGGATGAGGCAAGACACCAAATTTCAAAGTGACACAAAATGTGAAGTTGTATTAATAATAGTGTATTGTTGTAATCTAGAGTTGTAAGCCTGTAACACATAAAATAAATTTCTCAGATTAATTATGCCAAAACTTGTCAACTAAAATAATAAATCTATTACTTAAAAAATAGAACACTTGTCCATTTTTATGAAAATGGTCACTACTGTTGTAACTTGCAACTTCCACCACGATTGAACATGAAGTGGCCAACATATGGAAAATTTAGTTTTGAGTTATGCAAGTGCTCATATTTTACAAATAGATAGGTCTCATGGAACATCAAATAGCCCTTCAAGTGGCACAAAATGTCAAGTTGTAACAAAAATAGTGTACTACTGGAAATGTCTACATTATTTTCATTGAAGATGTTGAAATTAGCATGAGACTCGAGAGCATGTATTTTCCACAACCTAGAAAATATTAATTAGATATGTCATTATTTTTAAAATCTGTCCCAATTTAGGATACCATAGTATCACACGTTTAAAACAAAAGGAAATCTCAGTTTAGAACACTTACTTGTCCATTTTTATGAAAATGGTCACTAGTGTTATAACTTGCAACTTCCGCAACGATTGAATGTTGACAAAATATGGAAAATTTAGTTTTGCACATGGAACATCAAATAACCCTTCAAGTGGCACAAAATGTGAAGTTATAACAAAAAATAGTGTATTGCTAAAAATGTGACAGATAACACCAATAATCTATTGCTGGAATTTAAAGTTGTAAGCCTGCAACATAGAAAATAAATTTATCACATTAATTATGCCTTAAAATTTGCTGCAAAATAAATTAGAAACAAATAAAAATCTTTTTTTTAATCAGTAAGTGTTGGGGCGTGTACCTTAAGGGTCTTTAGTGGTAGCTCTGCAGGTTTTGTGGAAGTTTTGTAAGCGGAGCTACGACTCAAAATAGTCTTAGGGGTGTCGGGGTTAAGTCAAAACCCCTTTTTGTACTCAACCCATGGTTTAAGTCCAGGGTTTAGGGTTCGGGGTGCCCATGGTTTGAATCCATGTTTTTGTAAATAGTGCGCTGTATAAATAGGCACTTGTGTAAAGAAGAAAGGTTAGGTTTTTGATGTAAGAAGAATCAAGGAAAAGTGAAGGCTATTTTGTAAGAAGAAGGTTTAGTCCCAGCTGTGTGCGTGGACAACCTCTGCAGCTGTGTGCACAGAGGCCTGCTGCTGTGTGTACGGATCCTAAGGACTAGAAGAGATCTGCAGCTGAGTGCACAGATCAGAACTGTGATTTTGTAGCAAGATTGAATAAAACACAGTTCTGTGGATGTAACCCCTACACTGGGGGTGAACCACGTTATATCTGGTGTTGTGGTTCTTGTGTTGTTTTTGTTTCTGTTTATCTTTTATGCATTAATAATAGATATATCTGATAAATAAGATCACTACTAATAAATAGCTTCGCTGTGAATTCCCGGTAAAGGGTTAAGCAAGTCACTGTGTGTTTATCTATATGCGAAGTTATATATAATTGTCGAAGTTCTGTGTTAATTGGTTATAGACTGGTAAATACTAAAGGTACAGTAATATCCCTCTTCTGCTTGCAGAAACCTGATTCTGCGGCACCCCATAGCTGTTTCGGGTGAGACAGCAACCTGCACGCAGGTTGTTGCCGAAAGGGCCAACACTGTGGGTCTTTTGTTGGTGCGACGCACAAGGTTTAAACCCGGGTCTACCCTAGTGCCCAACAAAGTGGTTCCGTTGCCGGTTGAACTCAGTATCTGCACAAGAGGGGTTTACATCGTACCTCGAGGGCTATGTTCTGAAGGCCCTCTGTGAAGGACATTAGTGATTGGCTTGATGAGACTTATCTAAAATTCACTGAGCAAGAGAAAAAAAATCCACGTCGTAGTGCAAGAGACTTTTTGCAAAGGTATGTTTCTTGTGATGCTTATGAAATTTTCTTTGGTAGTATGCACATAGAGTTGCACCAGTGGTTATCCAGGTTGGCCGAGAGAAGAATGAACTTTCGCAAAGGGCGGTTTTCTGTTTGGACCCCCGCAAGAGCTAATCTAGTGAAAAGCGTGAACAACGAGATATCCCGCGCGGTTGATTTCTGGACCACGCGGACTCTTGAGGCGTTCGTGACGGAGTTTGCCATCGACACGAGCACTTCTTTTAGCGAAGCCGAGCGACAGTTCTTCCAAGGACCAATAGGTAAGCTTTTAAATTTATTGAGTTTGAGAATTAAAATGCTATTAGCAGAAAAAGGAATCTTGCTGATTGAATCAGACTGTTAGATTTTGTATTACTAACATATGTTTGCAAGTGACAATACCCTTGCCGAGCAAAGTGGGTTGCTGCGAAAAAGGTACAAGAGAGACTTTGGATCCTCTTCCTTCGGTCAGGATACCGCGCCCTCCCCTGTAAATCCCGGCGAGTCAAACCCTGAAGAAGACCCTTCGGTTGGAAACCCTCTGGTAACCCCACCACGCCACCCCGTTGTCCCTGAAAACCCGTCGCAGTCTGGAAGTCACCCTAGCCCGAGCATTCCTGCCGCAGGACAGTCTACCCCAGTAAGCTCCCATCCACCTACTTCTTGTCCCCCTCCCAACCCCCCTAGATCTGCTATGGCTCACCTGACTGATGATATCAAGCTTCCTATTTTCAAAGGATCGAGATCAGAGGACCCAGAACAATTCTGGTTTTTATGTGAAGCAGTGTGGAATGCCAAGAACATTACAGATCCAGCTGAAAGAAGCGCGCAGCTCATCACTTCTTTCTGGGACCGGGCTTTGACCTGGTTCATGAAATTCTCCAGTACTCAGACCCCTGCCTTAGCAGATATTAAGACAGCAATCATCAAAGAGTTTAAGAAGCCCAAATCAGAGTCGCAGTGTATCACTGAGTTGAAAGAGATTCAACAGCGGCACGGTGAATCAGTGTGGGACTTTGACTAGAGGTTCAAAGTTCTACTGGACCAAGTCAGTTTCACCATTGGACCTGTGCAGCACAAGGAATGGTTTATTGCCGCATTGTTACCGCATATCAGAACTCCACTCATGCAACAGAGGGTTGCTGACCAGCAGGAGGCTCTAGAAATTGCAATGAATCTTGAGACCGCCCCTGTCGAAGATAATTCTGGTATCGTTCAAATCCAAGCGCAGTTGGCTGCAATGGCTCTAGAGCTTCGCGATATGAAGAAAGGAAAAACTGGTCGCGAAGAGGTTTGGTGTACACACTGTCGGACAGAAGGTCACGACAGGGAATAGTGCCCTGTGGTAAGAACTTACCTGAATATTGGTGCGCCAAACCCGCTTGATCCAGCTGTTCTCTACTGTGAAATCTGTCGGACAACTAGCCAGCATCGACCTGAAAACTGCCATTTGCTCCAGAGGTATGTGCAAGTCCCCAAAAACCCATACTGTAAGTTCTGTAAGTCTATAGGCCACAGTGAATATGAGTGTCGCAGTTATGACCTCATGAGAGAGCGCACCTATGACGCCTACCGGGTCCAAAATGAAGGACAGGGTAATGATGGCTATGGTTACCGTGGGGGTGCATCTGGTAGGGGTGCTTTTGGAGGCCGTGGTCGTGGTGGCATGGCCGAAAGAGGTAGAGGCCAGGTGGTGTGTTACAACTGTAACCAAGCCAGGCATCTGGCTCGAGACTGTCGGAACCCCACTACGACATGTCGATATTGCCGCGCAGTAGATCATGTGATTGAACAGTGTCCCCAGCTGATAGCTAAGATTCAGGGAAACAATAGTGGCCCTACCCAGAATATTCAATTGATTTTCGTCGAGCAAAGACCTACTGCAGCCATTAATGTTGTCACACGGAGTGGAGCTACGACACACCTACAGAATATGGAGAAACAGCTTGCCGAGGGGTGCGTCCGTAAGGCTCCCACGAAAGTCCCAACACTTGATAGTGCAGGAGACCAAGAGCCCAACATGGAGGCAAAGTGCCATATTGCTGACCCAAGCGCAGCAGTAATACCTGCGCAACAACCTCAGCAGGAGTCGCAGCCGCCAGATGCTTCGACGGATAAAGTAAGTACACTGTCTTCCTTTTTATAGAGCTGTATGAAACTCTTGCGGAATCAGAATGCTTTAAAGGAGTTACAACCTCAGAGAAGAATTGATACGGAGAAAACTGTTAATCGTGTCCGAAGAACGGGTAGGGAAATGAGATTGAATGTTCAGATAGGGGAGTATGATATGACTGATGTCATTCTGGATCTAGGATCAGATGTAAATGTCTTAACCAAGCAAACTTGGGAGCAAATGGGAAAGCCTTCCCTTGCTTGGTCCCCTATACAATTGAGGTTATCCAATCAGCAAAGGATTGTGCCCCTAGGGCGATTCCTTAGTGTTCTAATAGATATTGATGGGGTCAGTACCTGGGCGGATTTCAAAGTTATTGAGATCATTGATGACAGCAATCCCTATCCGGCCCTATTAGGAATTGAGTGGGCAATGGCCAATGCTGCAGTCATTGACCTTAAGAAGAGACAGAGGACCTTCGAAGGAAAAGGTTTGAAAGTTATAATACCCCTAGACTCATCCCAAGGAGAAAGATATACAGAGCCACTCAGAGACGAACAATAGGATGTTCTGGAACACATTTATAATATCACAGCACAGGAAGAAGATTATATTGATCCCATTTCCGAAGGTATTATGGATTGGGAGTGCGACAGCTCCTGTATGACCGACTCAGATGATGGTTTAGAGAGCTGGCAGAATCAACTGTATGAACTACATGGCCATAGATGCGCCAGAATTACCAAGTCCCTCAGATGGCTTAGTTCACAGACAAGAACCTTACCCGTTTCTGAGAGCTCGACAGACCCAGAGGAGTCCAGTGTGCCAACACCCATACAGATGCTGGAGTTGCAGAAATCGAAGAATTTGGATTCAGCGTCAGGAGTCACCGCCGCCAGCAAATGGACTGCCCATAAGCAGTACCTTCCTAGTTGGGAATATTGTTCGACATCTCTCTACCTAAGAATTATGGATCCGCTCCAGAGGGTGTGCAGCAGGTTCGATGGGCAGAGTAGGCTGCAGGACCACTTGGAACAGCGTTGCAGAGCATGGACACTGGTACCTCGAACAGAAAACCCGTACATGGAGGGTGGGCCTCGGCACAATGATGTGTCTCGTGCTAAAGGAATAACCCAGTCCCGCCCTCATTGGCCGGCACAAAACGATATGGGTACGAAGCTCACAGTTTGGTCGCAAAACTTGTCTATACCTGCCGAAGGTAACTGTCCTAATGAAGGTCCATATCATGACGCAGCTATGGTATTGGTTGCACCGTAGCATAAAAGCTGGCTGTTGGAACACTGTCCATGTGGCGGCACCGGTACTTTAATTGCCTTAATTACCTGTCCTATGAGTACCCGCCAAAATTTAGTGCTGTGGGAACAGGACCTCTGTTAGATTTGGTGCCTTCAATGCACATTTATGAACGATTTGATCGATGGATTGCATAAGAAGACACCCGGGCATGGGAAAATCACATTACGCGGTTTCACAGTTGAACTTATGTCTGTCGACCAAGAACTTCAAGACTTATTGAGAGAATTTGAATGCACAAGTCTGCAGAACAGGGCATGGGAAAATCACATTACGCGGTTTCACAGTTGAACTTATGTCTGTCGACCAAGAACTTCAAGACTTATTGAGAGAATTTGAATGCACAAGTCTGCAGAACATTTTCCACCCCCCACCTCCGCCTGCAGCACGAAAGGAGACTCTACCAGCACCGACTCCACCAATGCAAACCCGGTCTGCCAGGAAACAATTTAAGCCTGAAGTTCGTTCTAAGCGGAATGAAGATTGACACAAACAGTCTGGGCAAACATCGGAGGATTCCAGAATGGATCCGCCTGGTTCAGTAGAAATCCCAAGCCACGAAGAGGAGCATATTACACCACAGCGGCCACCATGTGTCCCGCCTCTTCGACTAGGAGTTAAACCACCTTGGTGGAGCAAGCAGTTCGCCATAAGCACCGCTTCACTACCATCAGGTGTGCAGTTCGTCGGGTCCATGATAGGAAAGATAGACCGGCTCAAGTATTCTGACCATGACACAAGCGATCGTGACAAGTTTCTGCAGTTCGCACCAGAAATGTATCTACACCCCGTCAAGTACGATGAGACCTCAGCGACATTATTAGAAGTCAAACGGTGGGCTGCTGGCTTGGATCACGCTGGCCTACTGAAGATGCTTGACGTTCCCCATTTTGGTCGCAGTATACAGGTGACCATAGTGGTCAAGCAACTGTTAGCATTAGTTCATGACGACCACTTATGGATAGGGGACAAGAAAATCCCTATCAATGGTGAGCTCATTCAGAGGATCACTGGGTTACCAAAAGCAGGGCCTAATCCGGCGACCGAATTCCCATCGAAGCATGAGGATAAAAATCTTGCACAAACCATGAAGGAACGCTTTGGCCTGACAAAGGGAAAACGTGGGTATCACACTTCTGCGATCTGGGAAAATCATATTTGCTTCGCAGCAGAGCTCTTAGCCTGCAAAGTCATACGGAAGTGCAGACCAACTGAAGTACCTGCCCCGGTCATCAGAATTGCTATAAACTGCGCCGAAGGTTACAGCTACAACTGGGCAGATTATCTTGCGAAGGAATTCCTGGAAGACGCCCGCGGCGCGCAAGAGAAAGGTAGGCCCTTCTATTACTCATGGTTGCTTGTCCTCATCGCACTGGTAGGGTGGCGAGAACCTCTTGAGGCACAGTTTCCTGCTGCTCTAAAAAACATGCCTGGCGCAGCCAAGTACGCATCACTGTGGCTGTCACAGGATAAAGAACACCAACAGATGACAAATTATGTTTTTGCCTCTTATATGATGGATATCCAATTTCAGATGGCCAAAACCCCACGGCTCAGTCAGGAGTTATTCTCTCACTATGTGGGCGCAGCCACCTTCAGCGCCGATATGCATCATACCTTCATTCAGGCTCGTGCAGATCCACAGCATCAATGGTTCAAGCTACCATATGAAGTCACTGAGGGTGATAGCCGGGCGGTAGTCAAGCACTGGCCGGTTGAATGGCTGAAAGATGTAGGGAAAAAAGTTCACATTCCGGTGCCCATAGTTACCAATGTGGGCGTAGGCCCTAGTCAACCACAGCAGCAAGGTCCCCGGGAAGACAGCCAGGAACATACTGAGTCGCAGTAGAATGACAGCGACCAGGGTGGAGAAGGGGAAATGGATGATGGAGAAGGATAGGACTCGGTCAAGACTACTCCAGACCCTAATAGGAAGGAGAAGCGTAAGACACCAGAAGTGGAGGTGGACAAACCGCAGTCCCGAAAGAAAGCGAAGGCGTCAAAGGATAAGAACATCGAAGACACACCCGGCGTCACAACTAAGGAGCTTGATGAGGCTTTGTCGAATTCCACCGAAGTTCTTACCAAGAAATGGTCCGATTTTGCGGTCGTACACTTGCATGCCATCAATGATGTCACGCAACACATATCGGAGCTGAAAGATTTAATAGCACAATCGGTGACCGGCACTATAGCCAGCAGTACCCCGGTAAGTGAGCAGCCCGACCTAAGGAAATGGCCAGCTTGGGAAAACAAGGGCCAAGTATCCGCTGCTGCCCTCATCACGACTGATGTAGCGTCTCACGCAGAAATGTGCATGTCAGTAGGAATTGATTACACCAAGATGTCCATGCTAGAACTGTCTCTCTGCCAGTCAGCTATCGCAAAGGAAATCCAGGCCCGAGACCACTATTCCCAAGTTCAGTTGGACGATACCAGGAAGCAGAATGATAGCCTCGTCGCACAACTGGAAGCAGCGGAGCTGCGAAAGAGGGACGCGGAACGTAAACGGATTACATTGGTTCGAGTGTTGGATGAAGCATGTCGAAGCCTCCCTGACTTCGACATGCAGCTGGTGGAAGAAATGGAGCAAAGACTGGTCAGGATAAAAGACTACGCGCAGCAATCCCGCAGTGAAATTCAGAAGCTCAAAGTAGAACATGAGACTCAGATCGCGGAGCTTCAACTCCGCATCAGTCCAGAAATTCCACCTGAGGTCAAAGAACAACGCCGCACAGACATTCAAGCATCCACAGCAAAAATTTCAGACATTGTCAGCAGCGCAACAAAACTATTAGAAGAAAGTGTGGAGACCTGGACTACCCTGCAGGAACATCCCAGAATTGGGCAATTGCAAGAAACCATTCGACAGAAATAGGCAAAATTGGATGCTGTAAAAGCAGCAATTAAGACTCTACCACCCATGGAGAAAATGGTCAAGGTAAAGCGCAGCAACGAACTCCAGCACGAAATTGAATTATGCAAAGTAAATGCAACAGAAGTGGAAAATGATATGCAGCCGCTGATTAGTGAAGCACTTGAGATGAGTACTGCTGCAGACATCCAACTTAAAGTTCTGAAGGAATACCAAGCATTTGCCTAGCAAAAGGCCAATGAAACATCAGCCGTGGTATTGCAGGAGGTGGTCGACAAGGAGCACGCAGCTGACACCATCATGCGAGATCTCAACAAACGGTTCACTATCCTCGTGGACAAAGTTCGCCTACCCGAGGAGCAGCAGAGTGTCCCGATACGGGACACTAATGAGTCTTAGGGGCCTATTGGGGCGTGTACCTTAAGGATCTTTAGTGGTAGCTCCGCAGGTTTTGTGGAATTTTTGTAAGCGGAGCTACGACTCAAAATAGTTTTAGGGGTGTCGGGGTTAAGTCAAAACCCCTTTTTGTACTCAACCCATGGTTTAAGTCCAGGGTTTAGGGTTCGGGGTGCCCATGGTTTTAATCCATGTTTTTGTAAATAGTGCGCTGTATAAATAAGCACTTGTGTAAAGAAGAAAGGTTAGGTTTTTGATGTAAGAAGAATCAAGGAAAAGCGAAGGCTATTTTGTAAGAAGAAGGTTAAGTCCCAGCTGTGTGCGTGAACGACCTCTGCAGCTGTGTGTGCAGAGGGTTTTGTAAGAGATTAGAAGATCTACAGCTGTGTGCGCAGAGGCCTGCTGCTGTGTGCGCGGCTCCTAAGGACTAGAAGAGATCTGCAGCTGAGTGCACAGATCAGAACTGTGATTTTGTAGCAAGATTGAATAAAACACAGTTCTGTGGATGTAACCCCTACACTGGGGGTGAACCACGTTATATCTGGTGTTGTGGTTCTTGTGTTGTTTCTGTTTCTGTTTATCTTTTATGCATTAATAATAGATATATCTGATAAATAAGATCACTACTAATAAATAGCTTCGCTGTGAATTCCCAGTAAAGGGTTAAGCAAGTCACTGTGTGTTTATCTATATGCGAAGTTATATATAATTGTCGAAGTTCTGTGTTAATTGGTTATAGACTGGTAAAGACTAAAGGTACAGTAATATCCCTCTTCTGCTTGCAGAAACTTGATTCTGCGGCACCCCATAGCTGTTTTGGGTGAGACAGCAACCTGCGCGCAGGTTGTTGCCGAAAGGGCCAACACTGTGGGTCTTTTGTTGGTGTGACGCACAAGGTTTAAACCCGGGTCTACCCTAGTGCCCAATAGTAAGCAGGAAAGCATTCTATTAATATACAAAATGGTGTTACAAACAGTCCTGGTCTGCTAAGTGAACTAGATAGAACCAGGCTGATAACTGCAAGGCTCAAACGAGATGTCCCCGAATTCCTTAAAGGATTTATAGAATTTCAACCAAGCAGAGCCTAGACGAGCTCGATACAATCGCCAACTAAAGCTGATAAATAGGGCTACCAATGTAGCCAAATTGCAACCAGATACCAGAACCCATCCCAATTACATTGAAACATATATAACCAAGCCGCCTCTTCTTACAGCCGACTGTTAGGTCTACCATCGAAGCAAAAAACCTCAAAAAACAGCAACCCGCCCCAATTACGTCAAAACATTGGTAACAAGGCACCTTCTACTTATAGCATGGCGGAGGCAAAAACTAAGCCGATCTTGAATCCGAATTCCAAGAAAATCAACTCCCAATGGCCAAGTTTGGCTTGAACATGTGCTCCTCTTGCTAAGGAGGAGGAGCGTTGGATTCCTCATTGGTAGGAGAGTTGGTGGAAGTGCTAGTAGTGGTGGTGGTAGGATCCCCGGGACTGTCAAGAATATCCATAGCGATCTGGTACAGAAGGCGGAAGCCTGCCACACTTTCCTGATGCCCCCTCCTGATGAGGGAGAACCAAATAAAACTTGTAAACTATAAAATCTACAATTATTTTTTAACAAAATATTCATTGAATTTTTCAACTAAAATATTATAAATATCTATTATTAAAAAAATAGAACACCTACTACTCCATTTTTATGAAAATTGTCACTAGTGTTGTAACTTGCAACTTCCATAACAATTGAACATGATGTGGAAAAAAACTGGAAAATTTAGTTGAGTTATGGCCATGCTCATATTCTAAGAGCATATATGTCTCTCAGATGCACATGGAACATCAAATAACCCTTCACTTGGCACAAAATATGAAGTTGTAACAAAATAGTGTACTACTAGTAAAGTAACACATAACAAAAATAATATGCTACAGGAGAAAGTTGTAAGGTTGTAACACCGAAATAAATTTCCCATATTAATTATGGCTTAAAATTTACTCTCAAATAAATTACAACCAAATAGAACGCCTAAACTATAAAATCGACAATTGTTTTTTAACAAAAGTCATTGAATTTGTCACCTAAAATAATAAAAATATCTATTATTCTAAAAAAAATACTTACTTCCCTATTATTAAGAAAATGGTCACTAGTATTGTAACTTGCAAATTGCAACTTCTATAATGACAACTAATTATTCAAAATTTTCAAAATTCCTGCAAGAAATATTCTTAAATTAAAAATAAGTTATAAGAGACAAATGATATATTTATGTGCTAAATTTAATATAATATATAACAATACATCGTGCTTAAAATATTACCTCTTTTGTTCAATCTTTTCATAACCAAAGTCCTTCAACTGAATGACAATTAATTGTTCAAAATTTTCAAAATTTTCAAAATTCCTGCAAGAAATATTCTTAAATAAAAAATAAGTTGTAAGAGATAAATGATATATTTATGTCCTAAATTTAATATAATATATAGCAACACACTATGCTTAAAATATTACCTCTTTTGTTGAATATTTTCATAACCAGATTCCTTCAACTAAATCATTCAAAATTTTCAAAATTCCTGCAAGAAATATTCTTAAATTCAAAATAAGTTGTAAGAGACAAATGATATATTTATGTCCTAAATTTAATATAATATATAACAACACACTCTGCTTAAAATATTACCTCTTTTGTTCAATCTTTTCATAACCAAATTCCTTCATCTGAATGAGAACTAATTGTTCAAAATTTTCAAAATTCCTGAAAGAAATATTCTTAAATTAAAAATAAGTTGTAAGAAACAAATGATACATTTATGTCGTAAATTTAATATACTATATAACACAATGTGCTTAAGATATTACCTCTTTTGTTCAATCTTTTCATAACCAAAGTCCTTCAAGTGTAGTTATACTTCATTGGAAAGTCAAAAACTCATCAATAGATGTCTTGCTGCATCCATCCCAAAAAAGTTATATAATTGGTTTGAAAATAAACAAAACTCACTTGAGAATATTAGGAAGACTTCCCAACTCTCAAAGCTCAAGAACTCTTCTTGACTTTGTATCTCTCCATATTTCATACACTGCATTCCAATCAACAATAGATAATTCAGGTCCATTTAAAGGTATTCTCATTTGCACATCTAGTGTATCCAATCCTAACCTTGATTTTCAAATGTCCTTAATGATATTCTATTTAGAAATCCTCTTTCACAATCCACTGTACTTGCATGAATAGTGAGTACAGCTTGCCATAATTTCATTATATGAAGATAATTTGTGTGCCATTATTTTGTGTTATGAAAGACCTTCCATGCTTCTTTCATTGAGAATCCCTCACAAGCCAAATTTAATGAATCAACAAAAGGGTGCAGCTCTCTTTTGCAGGCTTTAAAATCAAACAAATGTACATTTCTCACATCATTTGATGTGGTATGTTGCAAATGCTGAAATAGTTTAGAAAGCCAACGCTCTGAATTTTTCTCACGACTGTGATGTTCTTCTGGATAATAACAAGGACTAAACAATTTTGCAGCATTAAAAAGATGAAGATCTGGAAATATTTCATTCAAAGAGTCTATGAGAGACTCAATATAGCCTTCTGTGAGTTGCTGAAAATTCCCTTGTGTTCCTTCTATATAAGGTTTCATATTTTTCTTTCTATCATTATAATCAATATCCATAGTTGGAATATAGATATATTGCAACTCATGTCTATCTATGAGTACTCCTTCATCTTTAATTTCAATGTATCCATATTGTGAATCACACATAAATTTTGAAAGGTAAGTTGTACCTTCTACAAATGTTTCTTTTCTCAAAAACCATCTTGACAATGTACTTATAGTTACTTAAAGAGCCAACCCAATAGTTGTAATGTCTACATTTTCTGCTTAAAAAGTCTTGTTTAACTTATTCAATTCACCCAACACATCAGCAAGCATATGCAAACAAAACTAAATGGAATAAATTCGTGTCTTATCATACCATGATGAAGTTTTTCTTTCATTTCTCCACAATGTTAATATTGTTGGCCTAAGCCTCACAAGCCTTCTAATAACTTCTCCCCTTGATAACCATCTCACGGTGTGTATTTGTAGCACATCAAGAACATCGATTTGCATGACTTTAAGCAAATCATTAAGTTCATTGCTTCTCTTAGGTGAGTTTTGAATCCATGAATATACTTTGTTTGCAATTTTTTCAACATATAATAATTTAGGTATTTTTTTAGAGGCATCTGCTGCTGCTAGATGTTAGAATAATCAACCCATAGTATTTACCCACTTAGACATTATTCCATTTATTTTGTCTTATTTGCCTAGTCCATGAGTCCCACCATGTGCAAGTTGTCAATTGCCTATCCATAGAGGTCAAACTTGCCATTATTGACTCATGGAGCACTTTGGAAAGTCCTGGGAATCAAATCTGCTTTATTCCTGGCCTCCTAGGCGCCCTTCTGCTTTTTCTGCTTTGTTGACTGCTTTTCCAGTTTTTAAAGCACATAAGGAAAGCTAGACTAGGTGAGGTGAACTTGTTTTATTCCCCTTTCATCCTCCACTCTTTCCTCCATGCAAAAGCATGTATGAGCTGCCATTTGACCACTCTTTAGCTTGCCCATGCGCCCTTGCTAATTCGTGGGGTCCTTGATAGATTTGGGATCAGCTTTTTACACCTATGGGGGATTTGCCTATTTTGGGTAAGCCTGCTTTATGCTAGATTTGGATGCTTCCTCATGCATTCGATTTGCTCATGTATTCTATATATTCAGCAGCCTATGTTATTACAGGGTTGGCTATTGTACACTCAGTTAATATAATTTTGTGTTACAGCTCCATATTCAGTCTCCATTGTTGATAATTTGCATGATCAATTGTTAATTGCTGTGAGTGAAATTAATCTACTGCAGGCCTGAATTTCTACACTAGAGACTCACGTTGAGCTACACTGTCAAAACCCCAAATTTACACAAAAATTTAAAATTTTGAAATAACAATAAATGCTAAAACCTGAGGTTTCACTAACAGCTAAAGTTTAGCAATAAAAGAAACAGTCAAGTAATTAGTTTTACTAAATCTCAATTATGTTAACTCAATAGTTCATTTTTGTAACAAGAATAAAGTTTACTTGCGTATTGTTTTATTTTAGTTTACTGATGAGTCTCTTCTTGTCAAGTAGGTGGAATCTAACTTTTAAATCTGGGGCTTACTTAGCAATTGTGCAAACGCAGAAGATTACTGGTTCTTACAGGTTTACAGGTATGATCGAACGAGTACGTATTAAAAATTCTTAAATTATCCAACAGTATTTTATTTGCAATTATAAAGCTTAGTAATTAAGCTGCTAAACTCTAAACAGCTTCTGTGAGGTAAAACCATTTGGCTTCCTTCAGTTTTTCTTGTAATAAAGTTCAAAAGTAAGTAGCAACAGTAAGATATGTTTGCAACTCTAAAAATTAGAATCTCAGTTACAAAGTACTTCTACTTTAGCCTATATAAATTGCAATGTTATAATGATTGTTTTGTCAATATTTATACAATAATACATTATCTTATCTGTGTAACAACTGTCCCACATTTCACTTCTGTGAGATAACTTACAGCCTGTTAACCTTTTGATGGTAGAAGTTCAATTGTGCAAACTAAAAACCATAATGCCTTCCTACATGAGGTCATTGTTTGCCTATATTTTAATTTCATGTCGAAACATGTGGTTCTAATAATTTCTGGACTCAATAGGATCATTCCTATTCAATTTTTTAATTTTTCTATGATACTTCTCTTGAATTAAATTACTGTCTACAAACAGTTTTTCTAAGATTGATGCTTTCGAAACGGGTTGACTTTCTAGTTATTTTGTATAATTCTATAACTACTTTACTACCCAATAGACATGGTGAATCTTTAGTAATTACCAAGTTGAGTCACAACCAAAATTCATCAAAGTATTGTCGC
This sequence comes from Pseudotsuga menziesii, assembly GCA_001517045.1. Classification (NCBI taxonomy): domain Eukaryota; kingdom Viridiplantae; phylum Streptophyta; class Pinopsida; order Pinales; family Pinaceae; genus Pseudotsuga; species Pseudotsuga menziesii. The sequence continues at coordinate 68,546 of LPNX010495085.1, read as the reverse complement.
TGGAACTATGTAACATAATTTCATAATAGTATTCTTACAATACGTTTTGTCCACTTCATAGTTCTGCTATCATTTGAGTTATTAGTTCTTATGTGACTTATAAACATGCATACTCTATTTTGTTAATAGACATTCAATCTATAATTAATTCAAGGTCATAAACATGTTTAAATTAGAGTTTATGATTTTCTAAACTATTACATTATGCCACTTATAAAAGTTATAATTTGTATTGTCCTTTTATAAGAGATTAACTATGCATTATTACATAGGGGAACTATAGTTGTTAGCTTGAGCTCTCGCATAACATATGGTCTCTATCCAAAACAAGGTCAATGTTTAGAGAAAGGATATGTTACCAACCAAATCGCATTTATGATGTTTATAATATTATAACATAAGGTTAAATGGAGGAAGGAGTCTTATGCATGAACGATTTTCGGGCTTTAACCAAGGTTTAAAGGTGACAATCCTTGATAGGTCAACGTAATTCACAACGTCGATGTTCTAACTATGACCTAGTATCATATGATGAGCGGTGTGTTGATTGATAAACAATAATTTGGTTATGATATAGTTTTATGCATCGTGATTAAATAATTGGATATCGCTATATGCAGGAACTATAGGGAACGATCCAATGCATGGTTTGATTTACGTTACCATGTGGTCTTCTCCTGACCAAGTGTGGAAGATATAAATACTGTCGTAACCCTAACCCTTATCATTTCTTCCCCGCAGTTCGCGTTGGCCCTTGAGGCTGCTCTGCTTGACTTTCATGGCCGTCGTCGGTCCTCTTCTGCTCCAGTTGTCTTGATTCTTGGGTTAGTGTTGCATTTGTCACCAGTGTGTGGTTTTAAAATCCATTCTCAGTGGTCATGGGTTCTCACCCTACAAGCTTTGTAGAGATTATCGTTGCCCTTAGCTTGTTGTCTATGTAATCTTTCTATCGTCGTCCTCGTGGTTCGCTTTCTGCTCCAGTTCTCTTTTGCTGTCCTCGTGGCTCACCGTTGCATGAGGTTTAGTCTTGCAGGCTATTGAATCTTTAGTTTGCAAAGCCTGTAGGTGACAGTGCTTCTACGAGACTGTTCGTCGTTTCCATTGATAGGTAAAAGTTTGTTTTCGCTTTATTTAAATTGCAGCAGGTGTAATGCTGTTACAAAAGCACAACATATCTTAGGCTATTTATTTACTGACCGTAGTATTTTAAACTCCTTGCAGGTGCTCACCACTAAGTGCTTTCACGGTGGAGAAAAATATGCAATCAACCAGCGAATGCCGTGGCTCGTGGCTTAGTTCGAGTGAGCCCCGTGGTCCATGTGTTGGGTTTTCACCCTACTTGTAACAGGGTGGTCATTTGGATTCACCCAGGATTTGGGGAAGCCTTCCTCGACTCGCCATAAGTTATGTGGTTTGATTTCTTTACAGGTCATAAGTTGGTTTACCCAGTTTCGAACCCTCGCTATTCGATGGGTAGACTCGATTTTAACTTAGCAATGTAATTAATTTTGATGTTTGGCTTTACGGCTTGTTTAAATTAATAGTTCTTGTAAAGACAGTTCTGTCTTCAAACTTGTTTTGGTTTATCAGATGTTTTATATTATGCTCTGTGTAAATTCAGGGTTTTTACCCTTCTTGACTGTAAGTGAAGTTTTTGTACTCTGTTTGAATTACTTTGTAAGAGTTTATAATTAAGGTTTTTAAGACTGATACTTACAGTCATAGTTCATTCTTGCTTGTTTTTATTCAGAGTTATGAACTAGGGTTTATCCTATGGAAACCCTCGTTTTGAAATAAATTATTCTACTTAATTTTTAACAAATTTTAATACTTATTTAGCTGACTGTTAATTAGTATTACAAGGCATTGTGGAAATTCTAGTTTATAATAATTACACAGTCTGTTGTTTTCTCCTTAAAGGACTGTAAGTAATTTATAATAACCTGGTGATTTAATGGTTACATAATTAAATAAATTTGGTATATTACTTCAATGTTTTGATATTTGTAATTGCAATAATTATAAGGGTTTTTAACCCTGTATTTCGCTTTCACAGGTACACCTTGTTTGTATAAAAAGAAACAGTTTCTTTTATAAGTATACATTTTGTATATGTTTTTCAGTATTGTATTTCATTTCTGTGTAATAAATTTAGTTGATTCTTTTAATGGTTTAAAAGAACTAAACTTATGGTTTATTCTAGGTTACTATTGTATAAAAAAATACAGGTAGATTTTGCTCAGAAATATGAGCTAAGGTTTTTACCCTATTTAACTTTATAATAATGATTTATGTACTGTTATTTCATTAAATTCGATTACTGTCACAAGAGTTTAAAATTATTCCAATGGCTTAAAGAATTCTAGGTTAGGGTTTGTAGAAATAATCTATGTTCTTCTTTTAAAAAATTACTCCAATTTGTAAAAGAATTTCTTTTGATTTATAAACAATATTGTTTATGTTAATAATAATATTATTTGTGTTAATAATAATATTATCTGTGAATACTATATTCTCTTAAGTTTATATTTGCATACATATATTATTAATAAAGACTCAGAACAGTCTATAATAGTTTAGTTTATTTAATAAGATTATTTTTGTAAGCTTGGTGAAAGTAATAAAAATTTTCATACCTATCAATACTCCTTTACATATAATTTGTCTGTAAGTGTATAAGGACAGTTCCTTTTTAAATACTTTAAGCATAGGTTACTACTGTCTTTTAGTTATTTTAATTCTAAGAAAAAAGGATATTGTAAGAGTTATTAAGTTCTTATTTATTATATTCCTTATCTCAAATTAGTTTATCTTCATAATTTAATTAGGTTACCAATCCTTACATAGAGTTCAAATAGTTGCAGGTAAAAAATAGCTATTATTATTAGGAAAAGATATAAACTAACAAAACCATATTTACATTTTTTACTTAACATAAATAACAAGCATTTAACTAACATTTCTATTTCTTCTATTTCAGTGTAGATGTATAGTTTATAAAAGAAGGTATTGTGTAAAAGAATGACTTACATACTTGAACATACTACTATTAGTAAAAATAATATGATCCTATTCTTTTTCTAATATTCTTAATACACAGTCTTGTTCTAACAACAACCCTACTTATCAGATTAATATTCTTTCTAGAAGCAACTATCTACTGAAAGAAAAGATTTCAATACTCTGAAAAACATAAGTACTCTATTCATTTCAGGTTCCTATCATACTTCATTCATTTTAAACACACTACCTGTGCTAGAGTACGATCTGGTTTATTCCATATGTGGAAAAACACAAGTAGGATTATTTTTCATCAGAGTACAGATTCAGCATTCAAACAACTAAGAGATTTCAAGCTTAACAGCTCACAACATAACATATAAATCATTCATTATTTGTTCATACTCAAATATAAACTTTAACACAGCAATTGAAAGATTGTAGAACCCATTTTAAAGCTGGATGACAACAGCGTTGGGAAGCCGTTCCTCCCTACCAACTCCTGGAGAGCGCTCAAACAGCGACTTCTCAGGACCCTCGAGCCTGTTCCTGGTCTCCTTGGATGGGACTGGGTGGAGCAAACAACAAAGTACTAGTCCAATGACTCAATACCAACTCTGCACACTGCAGCAAGATCTTTCAGCTGGAAAGTTGTACTAGATCACTTCCTACAGTTTACCCCTCAAACACCTTCCACAAATTCCCTTCCCAATGAATTCCTTGAAGTATATCCACCTGAATGGTTCTTCTCCTGGAAAATGAGAAGCATCAGCTCTCTTCAATGGGTTTTTTTATTAAGATTGCCTAGGTCTTTTTGGGTTAGTTGTCATTAATTGAGCCACCTGCTCTGATCCCACTTTCTTGGGGGATCATGACCCCAAATGTAGGGAGGTTGCCACCTGCAACATTGGAAGTGTTTGAGGATGCTGCCACTTGTCTATTTGTTCTCCACCTAGACTCCTCCACGAACTTGACCAATAACACTCTTTTTAACAGCTCTCCCAAGCTGTTGTCTCCACTTTTATTTATTTAAAATTAAAATATTCAAAATTACATTCAATATCCTTGACTCTGCTGAGTCATCATTTACAACTTAGTATTAAATTTAACATATGTCTTAAAATAAAATCAAAATAAGATAATATTATTTTGCAAAATTGGGGCATGTGACATACACAATGAACTATAATAAGGTTTGGATTGTATTTTTCCAAATGTGAAACAAATCCATTTTCATGTCCAATCATTGTTGAAGCCCCATCTGTAGAAACATCTATCAAATCTTTATAATGAAGGTCTCTATCATTTATTAATTGATTGACGCTATCATATATTGTTTTCCCTTTTCCATCCATTACATTTTTCAGCTTCATAAACTGTGAAATGGATGGCCAAAGACCTTTTGAATCTAAATATGTAGCATAGACAACAAGATATTGCTCTAAGCTTCGATCGGTACTTTCATCAACCATTAATGAGAAGAAAGCACTATCCATCATATTTTTATCTAAATCTGTTCAAGGTGTCTTGATATGGAATATAAAAAATCATTTGCAGATTTTATGTTTGTGTGTGAAGAGTACTCTTGAGACTTTGGCATATCTTGTGTTTTTGCATGTATGAGAAATTTGCATATTTTTTCATACTTTGATAAAGATAAATCTTCTTGGCACACAAAATATGAGATTTTCATGGTAGAAATAACTCTTTCCTTATTAGCATCTTCCACTTGTCTAACATGATCTGGAATTGGCTTCATATTTCTCTCTAATGCACTAATCCATCTTTCCTTAGCATATTTATGTACTAGTGATTTTTCATGAGTAACAAGAGCATCATGTTGTAATGTTGTACAACCATTTCCTAAACCCCATGGTCCCCTCATCCTATACTTCTCACAATAGCTACATTTCATATATATTTTATCATCATGCCTCACATAGTTCAACCAATCAAACTTATATAACCATTCCATATGAAATTTTCTTTTTGTTTGCACTTTCATTTTCTTGTGATTATCAACCTCTTCTTCAACTTCGTTTGTTTCTTCATCAGATAAACTTCCAAATATTTCATCAAATTGTTGCTGCAATTGAGTATTATAAATTTCTTTACTTGTGTTTGAATCATTTTGAATATTGGAAGTTTGTCATTTTTTCCATCCATACATGTCTCCAATTGTGACTTGGATTTTTCTTTTTCCATAAGTTTTAACCATTAACCATCTATATACAAAAATTAAACCAAACCAAAAGAATTAACTCAAACAAAACCACATGTAAAAAAGTATGCTTTAAAAAAAATCTATATAAAAAAATAGGTTATACAAAACTCATTAAAAATAATAAATTGCATTATGAAATATTATAAAATATCAATTAAAACTAAAAAAATTATGTATTTCATAGCCAACATTGATATAATAAAATTAAATTTATTATATATTTCATAACCAAATACTAACCTAACCTAGTTATTTTACATATAATATTTTTTAGTTATAGAAAATCTTTACAAATCTTGTAAAATAGAGTAATTATAGTCCAATTATAGTTTCCTATCAAAATAAAAATATATACAAACTTTTTGCTATGATAATGAAGATAAATAATAAACTAAAAATAATAATAAAAATAAATATTAATTACAATCTATATAATCTTCTTTTGAGACCAAATAAATTGAAATTAAGCCAAAAAAACAAAAAAAAACATTAAAAATATATATACAATTTATCTTATCATAATGAAAATAAATAATAAACTAAACAAAACAATAAAATCTATCTTTGATATCAACTAATATTTATTAACTACAATCTATACCAATATAAACTACAGTCTCTAAAATCTATTTTTGGTATCAAATAAAATATCATTAAACAAACATTAAAAAAAAAATTAAAAAAACCCTAACACAAATATTTTTTTTAAAAACAAATGAAAATAACATACTTAAAAAATGATATGAAAGTAGTATAGTATTATGTAGTTTTATGTATTTTTGTTGAGTTGTTTTCCAAAAATTATCATTCTTTTTTAATCAATTTAGTTGATTGAAATGAGTTGACGTGGTTAAAGGCTCAAGATATACCTATTTTTAAACATAATGAAGTTTGTATCTCTATTATTTATGGGCCTAATTCCTTATTAAGTTTGTATCTCTGTTAGATTAGAAGTTAATATTATCATATGAGATTTATATATTTGAAAAATAGGAATAAAACAAAATACACATTTTCATCGGGTCACCAAAAATTTATTTGATTCCCGCAGGGGCATTTGCTTGCTTTCTTGACAAATCTTTGTACCATCATTTATACAGCGAAAAAAACAAAGAATAGATACCCTGTTAGGTGGCCAATTAAAGCTGGTTATCTTCACTATCACATAATGATAATTATTCAATCATCCTCGATGCCTTTTCCTCCGTGAAGAAGGCTGACAGTTCATAAATGTTCTGGGCATTACTGCGACTCAATAAGGATTTATATAATCAAATCTAATTTCATCACAATGAAAGTTTTGAAGATTGAAGTAGCTGATTCTAACCAGGATGCTCAGAAATCGGCTCAAACAAAACATAAATCATCGGTATGGGATTGCGAGAGTAGCCTCTACAATTCATTCGAATTACGAACCTTACTTGCTCGGCTCAACAAGACACTGGCAGAGGTCTCGAGTTCGACTCTCGATCGCTCCCCACAAGCAGCTCATGGATTCATTCGTAGCTTCTCCACCGAAAGAACAGTCGGGCCCCGATTTGTGACAGAGTCATTGCAGTGTAATATTCACAATACTGCCATCATTGAAAATGCTGCAAGCTGCTCAGATTTGAGTAGTAGAGGCATTTTATCTAGGCTTGTGAAGAAGTTGTTAATGAGGGTTTTCCACAGGAAAACTGTACAACACAGAGGTCGAGGGATCGAAACCGGCGAGGTTTGCAGGTGTCATCAATTCGATGTACAGTCCAATTTCGTGCTCTGAAAATGTGCCTCTGACCGAATGAGTTCTCAAGCGTTCGAGGGCAATTTCCTTACAAAGACAAGAGGACTGGTGACTGGTCTCCTCGATGCGTTCAAAAGGTGAACTCGCAGGCTGGAAATTGGAATCTCTTATGTGAGCTAAGCTAAACGCCCAGCCTTGGTCGTATAATTTTGTGTTTAGAGGTTTCAGGGTATAATACTACAAAGTAAAGGTTGAAGTTTTGAACCGTGGTTGTCGGAAATGGAAAAGTCACAAATTGATCTTAAAACCTTTTTTTTTTTAACAGTCATTGGCGGTGGTTTTACACAGAGAAGTGGACACTTTTGGCCAAGATGGTCGAGATGAGGGATTCATGAAGCTTAGGGTAAGAAGCTCATAGTATACAAAGGAGGAATGACAAGTTCTAACGCCTTACCGTGGAACAAAACCTAAATACAAAAAAAAACTATATAAATAAAACACAAGTGACTCGTGCCTCGTACCTGTGAAAATAATTATAAAAATAAAAACCATTGTCTCGTGCTCACAGAGGAAGGCCAAGTTCCAATCCCTTACGGTGAAACAAAACCCAAATACAAAAAAATAGAAGAAGAGATATTCTAGTGTACTTTAAATCAGTGGCTATGGAACTCCGGTTGTGGCTATGGAACTCCGGTTGTCTGTAGCTCGTGGTAGTATGGAACACTGGTTGTTTCTAGCTAAAGCATGGTGGTAGGCTGTAGCATTATCCTCTCAGCTATTCAACTCCATTAACTCCCTCGCACTTGAATTGATGGCTTTGGAGTCCGGCAGACTGGCACGCAGGCCGTAGGTGGCAACACAATTACAATTTACAAAGGATTTTGAGCAGCAGGTGGAGGGGCAGGCAGGTCGCAGCACAATTACAAAGGATTTTGAGTAGCAGGTGGAGCCTGGAGGCTGGAGGGCCGGAGGCTGGAGCAGGCGGAGGGCTAGTTTAATTTATGGAGGCTTCACAATGCCCATTAATGTTGGGTAGTGGGAATTAACGCACTGTGCAGACAATATCGCAAATTGCAATGGCATATTTTTTGATACTCGTACCTAGGCCACAGGCCACCTTCCCACCATAACTACACAGTACACCAGCTGGTCCAAACTCTAGCTATTCAAGTCACTTCAAATCTTAAAACCTTGTAAACTAAGCTATTGGCATTTATGAAGGGTGGCTGACATGGTCAAACGTCAAATTGACGGTTCGAAAATTTTTATGCACGTAGACTCTAACGTGTAGAATCATATATCACCTGTCAAATACGTTTAAATTTGTTCCATATGTCTTATAGCACGTCAAATTCCAGGCTTGGTCTCCATTTTAGCACCCTTTACTGGGACTTGAGAAGGGCTAACGCCTCCTTAGTCAAATCAGCATAGACGAGATCACTAACTCCCTTATGGAACACAATCTTATCTCGGATTGAGAACCGATCCACTTGACCTCTGAAACTCCTTCCTTATCAGCGATGGCTAGGTTCAGCGAGTTTGTTGTATGATTCCTTACTGTAGTGAAAGAGACTTTGCTGCCTGATAGCTTGCTTAGCTCCTTGGATTGCTTCTGAGTCTCAGCCTTGGATTTCTCTTTGAGTTTCCCATAGGTGGTCGACATTTGCTTTTTAGTCTTAAATTTCCCTTCAATAGTAGAGGCAAAAGAATACCTCTGATAATTGAGTAGAGACTCCTCACTCCCTTTCTTCATTGATTCTATGGTCCTTCAGGGCTTTCTCTTGGAGTGTGTAGTGGTTGGCTTTATAACCACTAGTTGTTGTGCAATCACCATCTGATTTGCAACCTTTCCCCAGTAGGGTTTACTAAATCAAGCTCCTCCTCTATGGTTGTTTTGAGGTAATCAAATTCAAAATTAAACTCCTACTCCAAGTTGATTACGTCCTCCTCTACATCTATCCTAGGCTTCTTGCTAGGAGTTTGCTCATCACATTCCATATCCTCCACCTCTAACCAAGACCTTTTGCTACAACCTTCACCATTTAGGGGCAAGATAGTAGCTGGGACCATACCTTGCACTTCTTTAGAAGCCTGAATTTTCTCTGCATTAGTCCAATCAAAATCATAGGCAAGACAATTTGCCTCCTGGGACAAGTAGGGGATCATGGAGTGAATAAAGGTTGACCTCTGCACCTGGACCCTCCTCTGGGAAATGGTCCCCTTAGGATCGTAATTATGTGCATGAGTCACCTAAAACTTCATGGCCTTCAAAACTTTCTCCACCATTGGTAACGATGTTGGCTTCTTCACAACGAAGGGCCCGAAATTAATAGAGTATTTGATCCAAGAGTCCTTCCTGTGCGCAGTAAAATGCTCCTCATCAGCATAAATCCTCTTCCTGATCAACTCTAGTGCAAATACTTAGGGATTTAGGTAAACTGGTAGCATAAAAGGGGCAGCAGAAAAACCATATACCCTGATAACTGAATACATCGGCATCGAGAACCAATATCCAATACAATCTTGTTGCAAGGCAGCCTTCATGTCTTTTGATATCCTCTTCTCTTTAGGGTCGAATAGTTTGCAGATGATGAGGACAATCTGTCAAAGAACAGGGTGTAAGACCAGTCCTGGAACTTCTAGACAAACCGAGGCCAATCTTTGAACACCTCTAGATCCATGACCTCAAGGGTTTGTCGGTTGGAACTCACTATGATGGAAAATAGATACACCTAGTATCTAAAGTGCTTATCCAAATCAAAATTCTCAAGCAGAGAATTGATTTCTTCGGCCAAAAAGTCATCGAACTTAATTCCTGATACATATTGACTCAGGTAAAGGAGAATGCCTAGCATTACTTTAGAGACCATGCTATTGCTATCAAGACCTAGGATTTGACTCAAGAGGGAGATGGTTGATACGACAGGATTTATGAACAATTTGGAGGAGAGTGGGGTGATAAGGGTCTCTGAGGGAACTGGGGTGTTCAAAATAGTATGGAACAATTTATTCTTGGATTATAGGTCGGCTTTCTCGAACACCTGTATAACCTCTAATTCGGTGAAGGGGGTCAGGTCCTGACATTGGGCTTTGGAGAGACCCAGGGCAGCCCTGATAGATTCTGGTGTAATTTTACAAACGACATGGAAGTGGGTATCATCTAAGACGGCCTTCCCAATCGGGGAATAATTGGAGTCTACCCTTTGGACAATATCTAGGAAATTGGGCAATTGTTCTAATGTGAACCCTATTAAGGATGAATTTAAATTTACAAACAGTTCTTACTGGTCTCCAGAAGGTGACAACAAAGCGTTCTAGGCATCACTAACACAGGACAACAACAAACAAGGATCATAAGCGTCATAAAGTCGATTGCAGATGGTCTCCTCGGACGGGTGAATGCTTTTAACAGACGAGGCCATAGAAGAACTGTCGAAAGGGTTGATAAACGATGAACGAGTACCTGGTGGTGATGGTCGACACTTCTGGAGGTTGTAGTTGTATCCAGCTGACTCGTGCTTGGCGGACGTCGGATTTGCAGGGTGGTGGGACTATTAACAGACTGTTAATGTCAAGCTGATTAGCCTTATAAACCATCGCGCTCCCTAAAAGTGACCTTTGTACCTCCAATCTTCGAGCACAATATCCAATGGGGAGGGGCCCACCAGATTTCGCAAATTTGTTTTTTATCTCCAGAGTTATATTAATGGGTTAAAATCTTAAATATCTTGGCTTTAATATAAAACCAAAATATTATGTAATTGATGTTTGGATTTGGTTATTATAAGGTGGAAGCTTGTATGGTGTAATATATGGTTGTCATGTGCTAGTAAAGGCTATTTTGGAAAGCATATGAGTGTACTACATGAATATTCCTAACCGTATATTGGAAGGAAATTGAGAGGTCAACTCTAGAGGAGCCAATTCAAGAAATTGGGTTGGTTTTATTTTCAAATGGCCAAAAAAAGGGATTGGACAGATTTGAAAACGAGGTATACTTTTTATATTTGATTCTTCAATATGATATTTTATAACATATGTCTTCATTGTAATTTGTAGTGGATTTTTCTTACGTGATGTGCAAATTGGTTCTATGTAGGATGTCAAAGGAATATCAAGTCGGGGTTGAAGAATTCATAGAGTTTGCAAAAATGAATTCAGAGGATAATAACACCACAAGATGCCCTTGTAAAAAATGTTGCAATGTTTCAGTATTGACGTTTGAGGAAGTACAAGACCACTTGATGATTCATGGTATAATAAGTTCTTATAAAACTTGGTTTTTCCATGGAGAGAGAGTTCCTACTCATGACTATATATTTGTCAAGAGCAATAAATGCCACACAACATAGATGCATGATTTGCCTCGAGAAATTATACACGGTGATGAACACATAGTTGAACATCAATATGATAATCATAATGATGAGTTTGCAACCTTGCTTACAAATGATACTGAAGTTCTTGCGAATGACGATCATAACAAGGCAACCATGGTTGATGATCATATGATTGAAATGGTGAATGATGCTTATCAATATTATAATGAAAATCCAAATGTGAATTGTGAAAATGACCAAGTAGAATCAATGGAAGAAAAAAATGATATCAAACAATATCTAAAGTTAATTGAAGATGCCAAGGCACCATTGTACCCAGGTTGCACTAGTTTCACTAAGCTATCGGCCACTGTGAAATTATACAACCTTAAAGTGAGAAATGGATGGTCTAATGCAAGTTTCACCCAGTTGTTGAAATTGCAAAGAGAAATGCTTCCAACGGGAAATACACTTCCAGAATCTACATATGCTGCAAAAAGTTTGATTAAATCATTGGGGTTGCACTATGAAATGATACATGCATGCCACAATGATTGAATTTTATATTGGGGAAAATATGAAAAAATAAATGAATGCCCAACATGTGGTGAATCAAGATGGAAGGTTGATGCTCGTTCTCAAAAGGTGCGCACAAGTGTCCCAGCCAAAGTGCTGAGGTATTTCTCTATAGTGTCGAGGTTGAAGAGAATGTACAGGTATGATTTTGAACTCTTATAATTCCATTATATCATACACCTTCATGTACTACCAACCTACTAAAAAACATCTTCTTTAATCTACTAAGTATTGCAATGTATATATGATTCTTTATGTTTTTGTTACAACTCTACATATATTTCATAGAAAATAAGGTGGCATCATGAGAATGCAAGTAAGGATGGAATAATGCGCCACCCAGTTGATAGCCTGGCATGGAAAACTAGAGATTCTAAATGACCTGGTTTTTCCAATGATACTTGCAATGTACGACTTGCAATGGCAGTGGATGGATTTAATACTTTTGGAAGCTTGAGTAGTACTCACAGTGTATGGCCAGTAGTACTAGTCACATGTAACCTTCCTCCATGGTTAAGAATGAAAAGGAGATTTTGTTTGGTGTCATTGTTAATACCTGGTCCCAAGCAACTAGGAAATGACATAGATGTTTATTTGGAGCCATTGGTAAATGAACTAAAACTAACATGGGATGAAGGGGCAAGGACATACGATGCTCATTCAAGGTCATTCTTTAATATGAAGGCTATATTGATGTGGGTAATCCATGACTTTCCTGCTTATGGAAATATGGTTGGTTGCACAACTAAAGGATTTTCTGCACACCCTATATGTGGAAAGAACACAGATTCAATGTATCTCAAATGTAGTAGGAAGTGTGTGTACATGGGACATAGGAGATATCTTCCAATAAATCATAAGCTTCGTTCTAAAAAATGACCATTTAATGGGAAGTCTGAGCATCTCATTGCACCTACAAGTGTACAAGTGTCAAATATTTTTACAGAAACAAAAGGAAGGGAAGAGAAATGAGGAAAGTCTAAAAGTACAAAAATAAATCGAAATTTAAAAAAAGGTGAAAATTCGAAGACTGGCATGTGGAAGAAAAGGTCAATTCTATTCAATTTACCATATTGGGAGGTATGCGCACATATTAACTTAAGGCCTAAAATGTACGATGCTTGAAGGATTTCATTGTGTTTAAGTGGAATATATTGTTTAGTTTTTCTTTGATGTTATAATTCATTGATTTTTTATACGGTTGGATGCAGAAACTCCTAGTGCATCACATTTTAGATTTAGTGCACATAGAAAAAAATGTATGCAAAAGTATTTTTGGAACCCTTCTGGATATAAAAGATAAATCAAAGGATGGGAAAAATTGTCGTGATGACTTACAACAATTGGGTATAAGGAAGTCACTGTGGCCAGAACAAAAAGGCAAAAAAATATTTCTTCACCCGCACCACACACTCTTTCAAAAAAGGAGAAAGAGATTATTTGTCGTGTTTTGTTCACGTTAAAAGTTCAAGATGGATATAGTTCAAACCCTAAAAATAATATATCTATGAAAGATCTCAAGCTTCACAGTATGAAAGCACATGATTTCCATGTTCTCATGCAACAAATCCTTCCAGTAGCATTGCGCCATGTGCTACCAAAAGCAGTTCGAAACACTATTTGCAAGCTTTGCTTCATTTATAGGCGAATTTATGCAAAAATGGTGGATCCAACAAATCTTGATAACTTACAAGATGATGTTGTGGAAACTTTGTGCTTACTTGAAAATATTTCCCCCCTTCATTCTTTGATATAATGATACACTTGACTGTACACTTGGTGCGAGAGCTACGTTATTGTGGACCAGTTGCATATCGATGGAGCTACGTTATGAAATTTTATTAAGTGCAAATCCACATAAATTTCAACATTTTATGTGCATATAATAATAATACATTACTAGCAACTCTTTATTCATACTTTTAATTTCACTACAAATTGTGTGTGTTTTTTCTAGGAACATGAAAGTTTTCAAAAGTTATGTGAAACATAAGAATAGGCCCGAAGGCTGCATAGCTACATTGTGGAGGAATCCATAAAATTTTGCGTTGGATATGTTGAAGGTATGGAATATATTCAAAGAATGCCCATTAGAAATGAAGCTTGGGACGATGAAGAAGGAGAGGTTGGACAATATGGGAAGGCCTTATCTAGTGGAACTTCTATTGAATTAGATAAAACTAGTTTGTTACAAGACCACAGATGGGTCTTGCACAACGTAGATGAAATTCAACCTTGGATAGAGTAAGTAATAAGCACATCCTTATGAAATCATTTTTTATTATAATATATCACAATATTTTCTTAAATTGTTTACTCACATTACTTGAAAATAGGATGCACTTGATAGAAATTGCCAATAATAACATCCAAGCACAAAAAGATGAGGTCTTACTACAAAAGCTCCACAACGAACAATTTAGTGATTGGTTAAGAAAACAGGTAATGATATGTTCTTCATATTAGATTTAATTGAACTTCATTGATCAAGAATATTATGATGTATGAAGGTGAGATTCTTTTAATATATTTTGAAATTCAATGGTTTTGTAACGACATTTAAAAATTTACAGGTGGAAGGAAAAGAAAACATTTCTAATACCCTTAAATGGTTGGTATGTGGTCGAAGGACATATGCAACTAAGTATGATGGCTACTTAATCAATGGGTGTAGATTTCAAGTTAAAAGCATAGAAAATGTCAAGGCCACCCAAAATAGTGGTGTGTGCATAGATGCACAAACCTTAATGAGATCAAGTAAAAACCCTATACATCAAATGACAACATATTATGGAGTGATTCAAGAAATAATGTTATTGGACTACTATTTGTTGCAGTATCCACTGTTCAAATGTGACTGGATAGATGTACACAAGAAGAATGGAATGAAAGTTGATGAACTCGGTTTCACCATGGTGAATCTGAAGAGATGCTTTAGTAAGGATAGAGTGCAAGATGGTCCATTTATTCCAGCATCACAAGAGAAACAAGTATTTTATGTACAAGATCCGGTAGAGAATGACTGGTGTGTAGTTTTGACATACCCTCCAGAGGGACCAAGAAATTGTAATAGATATGAATTGGAGTATGCAGATTTATCAAGTGTTGCAGATTTTGAAGGGATGAAATGCAAAGTGGATGAAGATATAGGTGATGGTGGCATGGATTATGTTCGACAAGATTGTGAAGGAACATGGTTAAATGTTGTTCATTAAGTAACATGCATGATTTATTTATCAGTTGTCATTTAGGTTGTATCTGTGAAAAATTATATCTTACATTATTACTTGGATTTACCTTTCATGCATATATTTCTTGTTCTGCTACTGTTTATGCATAGATCTTATCTATTTTATTCTGTTATGTAACTTTCATTTATTTTTACAGTAGATAGATTGGATGTGGGGAATTGAGAGTGATCTGAGGGGGGGGAGGGGCCATATGAGCTTCAACCTTCACATGGTTGGCCTTGTTTAGTAGAGAATAAGATATTCTTGGAACCAAGAGAAGCTCATTCAGGTATTTTCATTTCGTTTTCTTACAATTTCATATATGTTATGCCTTTTTTTACATTTCTATCAATGGCTTAAATGAACATACCATTTTGGCATGATATGTGCAAGGCTTCGCAATGGAAAGGAATATAATGACAATTTGTATCGTTCTCTAATGCATATTTGTAAGTTATCACCATAATGAATTTGTCAATTAGATATCTTATTGTCGTTTCATTGATTATAACGTGTTGATTTCTTCATTTTAAGTACAGTTGTACTTGTCTATTTTATGAAATGATTTTATTGCACATTTGTTGAAGGAAATAAGTTGATTGTGGGATAGCTATTGACCACGAGAAGGTAATGTAATGAACACTATTGAAAGTATTTGACTACAACAAATTTAATTACAACATATTTATTACAACCATAAGCATAGAGGATGCCAAGATCATCTGACGTTATTGGCATCAGATCTGAACTTTGAGGTATAGATCCTTATTATCAATACAATTTCAACATTATGTGGGAGTAACACTTATAGGTTTCCTTTTAGGCATTGGGAGTATCACCTATAGGTCTCTTGAAGCTGCCCTGACCACTATTAAAGGATTTTACATAGGTCTTCTGGCCCCTGAGACTAACCTCGAAATAGGGCTAGAAGTTAGTTGTAATTTAGATAATAATAAAAAAACTTAACAACCTCGGACGTGGCGCATTCACCATAATTCGCACACACAAAACAAAACATTATAGAGCGATACGCATGCTGGTATTAAACTGTAGTGCAGCGTCTTCAGTTTCAGGCTCGCTTGTGTTGAAGATGACGGCTCAGGACGTCTGTGGCAACTGGATACTGACTAGATTTGAGTTATTTCTTCACCTGTTGGATATGCAATGTGTCTTTTACTTTCTGGGCCATTTGTGTTCATTATTTTCTCAATGGCGTCATTCTTCCTGTGTTCACAGCTGGAAGGAAGGTTTGTGTTCCTTCTATGTTCATCTCTCCACCCCGTCCCTTCCTCTCCTGGTAACACTGTTATTTACGGGGACTTGGGGAAAGACCACAATGTTTTTGACAGTAACGAGTCCTTGAGGAGGCTTGTCATTCTTGTGCTTCTCTTCTCCTAGGAGGAGGGTCCTCCTACAAGTTATACGACGCGGAACCTCCATGCATTCGTCATCACCCCAAAAAAATTTGGCAAGTGGAATTCACAAATATGATGATAAAGGCCTTCAACCTCCTCTCCTCCCCTACAAGCATTCGCTCCAACGGGTTTCCTCTAGCAATCGTCACCACATGCTGAGATTATGGAAACAACAACCATGTCTGGAGGTTTTGGAGGGATACCCATTGGACAGGAAATTCCAGGCACAGCTCCCATAGGGGTGTTATATTTTATTAGGACAACAATTCCCTCAACAACCTCAGGAGGTCCATCTAATGTGATGAACATCCTTGCCTCGGCCTCACTAGTGCTGAAAATCTCTTCTAATGTAATGAATGTCCTTACCATGATGGTTGCCGGAGTTCCCCTAGCATGAAAACTTAAGAGTAGTGGAATTCCTAGCCGAGGATCCCTAGATAAAAGAACACCTTGATAAACAAGCTTCTCAATCAAGGTGACCATTACAAACTTTCTTTAAGACTCCCAGGATTCTTGACAGACTAATATTTAACCATCCTAACCTCTCTTCAACGTTCACCCAGTCTATGTCTTCAAATGGCTCTGAAACTGGCGTTTATAAAGAGCTGGGAGATCAAACTCGACGATGGCCCCGTCAGCACCCTCACACATGCCATCATCGAGTAGCATGATGATCACACGCAGTCACATGGGTTTGGGATCTGGCCCTTATGCTAAGATACTAGTCAAGCCGTCATTTCTACTATGGCACCATATTATAAGCCATGGAAATGACTTCTGGCCTCAGTCTTCATCATCCCTCATTTGCCTCAGCGCACATGGACTAGACATCCTATATCCATCTGCCCTTCCTGAAGACGGTATCAGAATATTCTTGTTCACTGCGTCTCCCACTTCGTGTAGAAGACATACTTGTCTTATGTCGTTCAATCCTTAGGATACCTTTCTGGAAGGAATAGACATCATACGCTTGATGCAGCGAACTTTTTAGATTCTGGGGAGTGATCTGTGGCGTGGAACTGATTTTTTTAGTCGTAGATCTACTCCAATGGCATCTGGATGTTTGATTGCCTGTCATTTCTACCCTTTACACACTTACCCCAAAATATCACATAGACAGTGGCTCTTGGAAATGAGCGGATCGTACCCCAAACCGCATCCTTCGTCTCCGATAACCAGTTCTCCCTCCTGCAACTTTCTACGTTCAAAATCATTTCCAGCCCTTCGATCCGAAATGTCTCCAATCTCCATTGTCCACATGCAATGGTTGTGATACATTTCACGAATCCTAATTGCCTTGCCTTTAGATATTTTCAAAGCTTAAGAGATGACTTGAGGGGAAGTTTACTGGGAATTTCGGTATTCTCCAAGGTGGCTCACTAAAAAGTTTGGCATACCTTATCCCTCCAATCATTTAGCGTGGGACAAAAACAGTGTTAACAGATCGAACCTTCCTCGAGATAACTAAGCTCCAATAAGCTACCTAAAATCTTCTGCGAACTAACAGGCTTTGTAAGCTAAAGCTAAGTTGTCCATCTAAATGACTCAACTGGATTAAATAAAACTCTTACTTTGTTTTCCATATCCTTCAAAGAAAGAACAAAGTCCTTATTCGACTCTACTATCCTCTATGACTTACAATGCTTGATATCTATTATGTTCCAGTAAGGTAAACAAGCAACTCACTTTATTTTACTTTTGGAAAATTATTGATGAAAACTGTCAAGGATTAGAGTGAAGAAGGAATATCTTGCATGTGGATCATTTCTACATTTAGAGTGACTTATAAGAATCCTATACATTGGGTATTTTTCCTTGCATTAAGATTTGGTAAGCATTAACATTTTCTTGAAATCATGGTTGTGTAATAGTTAATTTATTGACCACCTTACAAATTGGGTTGATATCATATGATATTTGTATAAGATGTACTTTATAATTGTATAAATGGTAACTGAAAGGATATTTCTACTATTTAATTGTGCTATATATTTTAGAATGGGAAACATATTAACTTTGATTTTGGCTTTGGGTGCAGAGCAAAATTAGTGGATTATGCTCTTGCCTCTAGCAAAATCTAAGAGGGAGAAGGGTTTAAATACATTAAGGAGTGCTTTAAAAATGGCACACTTTAAATACATTAAGGAGTTCTTTAAAAATGGCACACTTCATCTCATTGGCCTTTTGAGTGATGGTGGTGTTCCTTCGCGATTATATCAGTTGCAGGTATTCTATATCTATAAATGCATTATTATGAGTTGTTTATCTTAGAAAATATTATAGATTTATCCGTGCTATGAAATTTTTAATCTGTATATTTCTCCATAGTGTAGTTGAATGTTTTTTATTATCATCACACTAGATTGAGTTGGGTCTAAATGTGTTATAATTGTAGAACCTGTTGATCTACTGACATAAATTTTAAGATAGCGCTACTCTTACATGGATCCATCAAGCAACCACTAGAAAATATGTTCGTTCTTATCCATGAATACTTGAAATTCTAGTTAGATGTTCTCTTCTAGAGTATGTGTATGAACTTGAATGCCAACTTTCTCCTGCAAAACGTTTCTGTATTACTGTTTTCTTTGTTGAATCAATGTTGCATATGAAACCTTTCAAGTTCAGCCAAATTATAAGGTCAGAGCCATTCAGACTACTTTCTTAGGTCTCTTGAGACAGAAACAATGTTGGGATTATTAGTCGTTTCTTAGAATTACAAATGATGCAATCTTCATTTCGTTTCTTTCGTTTTTTTATCATCATCCTATGAGATGTGGAGGGCATTTCCCTGAGGCCACTTAGGCAGTTTTACACTTAGAAAATTTTTGCTCGCTCTTAAACTAGGTCCAATTTTCATAAAACACTTATTTGGCAGGCCCATAACTTCTCCCTCGAGAACTTTCAGAACAATCTAAAGATATGGACAGGTAGAAAAAACACCCATCTACAAGACCCCCATGAGGTGTGTGCATTTTCTTCAACACAAAATTTGTGGCAAGCATTTTCCCTAGGCCACCTGATCCAATTTTCCAACACTTAGTCATTTTTACTCGCTTTGATGTAAAACCCTGTTTTGAGAGACCTAGAACTTTCTCCTCAGAGGTGATGAAGTCAAACTGAGACCATGGTTGGATAGACACTATAACAAGATGAAGCCTAGTACCTGGTGTAGGAAATTTTCTCGAAACCTGAATTATGGTGTGGTCATTTTTCGGTATTTAATTCCTGTAGCTCACCCTTTTTTTATTTGAGCAAAAGAACATTCTGTCTTTTTCTAACCAATTTGGCAGACCTATTTTCCACACGTGTGATCTCCAGAACAGAAGCTGACAACATGGATAGATGCACATATCAACAGGATACATCCTGACAGTCTCATATTAATTTTATCATTAACACCTAATATCTGGCGTGCATTTTCCTGAGCCAACTTAGGCAGATTTACCAGTACTGAAACGGTGCAAAACCTGCCAGAAGGCACTTTTGGAAAATTAATAACTTCATCCTCAAAGACTGTTTTGACAATTTTATGATATGGTTAGGTGCACCAATAAAACATATAGAGTACTGTACCTTCATAATAATTTAATACATCAAATAGAAATTATAGCAGGCATTTTACAGAGGCCACTTAGGCAGTTTTACCAGCAGTTTTTACACTTAGACAATTTGTGCCATTGTCAAGCTAGATTTTTCATTTCACCAAAACCATGAAAAAATGATACCAGAGGATGTAGGACACATCACTAAGCACAACACAACTTGTCTCACCCTCAAACTCTTCTTCATTTTCCTTGGGCGTGCATTTTACTGGAGTAGTGCAAATATGGCTAGGAGGCACTTTTGGAAAATTGATATCTTCTTCCTCAGAGACTCTTTGGTCAATCTGATGGCATGGTTGTATTATGAATACAACAATATAGAGTTCCAAACTCTCAAAATATTTTTATCATCATCCTATGAGATGTAGAGGGAATTTCCTTGAGGCCACTTAGGCAGTTTTACACTTGGAAAATTTTTGCTCTCTTAAACTAGGTCCAATTTTCATAAAACACTTATTTGGCATGTCCATAACTTATCCCTTGGGAAATTTTAGAACAATCTGAATATATGGTGAGGTATAAAAAACATCAATCTACAAGACCCCCATGTGGTGCGGGCATTTTCTTCAACACACAATTTGTGGTGGGCATTTTCCCAAGGCCACCTGAGCCAGTTTTCCAACACTAGGTCATTTTTACTCGCTTTGATGCAAAACCTTGTTTTGGAAGACCTAGAACTTTCTCCTCATAGATGAGGAAGTCAAATTGAGACCATGGTTGGATAGCCACTATAAAAATTTGAAGCCTGGTACCATGGTGCGGTCATTTTTCTCAAAACCTGAATTATGGTACGGGCATTTTTCTGTTTTTAATTCCTATAGCTCACCCTTTTTTTATTTCAACAAAAGAACATTCTGTTTTTTTTAACCAATTTTGCAGACCTATTTTCCACATGTGTGATCTCCATAACAGAAGCTGACAACATGGATAGATGCACATATCAACAGGCTACATCCTGACACTCTCATATTAATTTTATCATTAACACCTAATATCTGGCATGCATTTTCCTGAGCCAACTTAGCCATATTTACCAATACTGAAACAGTGCAAAACATGCCAGAAGGAAATTTTGGAAAATTCCTAACTTCGTCCTTAGAGACCTTTCTGACAAGTTTATGATATGGTTAGGTGAACCAATCAACAATATAGAGGATTGTAGCAAGGATAATTTTAGGGGCGAAATTTAGACTATGGACTATTTTTCCATGTTTTTCTCCAAAAAAAGATTCGCCAATTTGTTTTTTTTGAAGCCCTATTTCGCCCAATTTTGATGTGTAACACCCCAGTTTTGACCCCATTTACTTTAAATGTACATGATGTAAATATTGTATTTAATCATGGTGTGGAGCTAAAGGCAAAATCCCCACCTTCGATTTATCGTTTTATGTTTTAGCGATTAAAAATTGTTGTCGATGGTATTGTGTGCTAGCCAACACATTGTAATTTTGGACACCATGTAAATATGCAATTTAATTAAAAACCCACAACCAGCTATGTCAATGCANGGGCATGATTTCCTAAGGATAGGGGGGGGGGTTATTCAAACCCTTGAGCCAATGGGGAAAATCCAAATGTCAAAGGGAGAACCCATCAAACTGTCAACTACCTTTCTTGTCTGATTCACCCAATCATTTATTACTGCCAGAAGTTGGTTGAGTTGGTTATTGCATGGGATGGGCAAGGTATGGCAATCCAAATTCGAATGGGAGAAGCCATTAGTTTTTGGGAAACGTGATTTTGACTTATGGGGCAAGGTATTGCCCAAAAATGATGCCCATTCCCTCATGCATGGAGGTTGTTGTCTTTCCCTACGTTTTTGGAGCTCCTGGCATTCTGCATTCACGTTTTTCATTTTCCTCACCATTTTCTCTAATTCATGTGGGCTCTCTCGGGCAGCTAGAGCTTCCTGTGTGTATCCATCCACGATTTTGGTTGTCTATCTCATCTTTCCCATGGATGGGAGGTCATTTTTGTAATGCCCTGGGATTGGGTTGTCTTCCTCACGTTTTCCTGTTGTTTTCCTCATTTTCCATGCCCAGGAAATTCATTTTTGTGTTGTTGAGCAAATAGCCATCAAGGATTCACGATTTTGGGGTTCATAGCAGTCGTTTTGGATCATAGAATTCCTAGGTTAGTTGTTGAATTCGAATTGCTCACCCAAGGGTCAATTTCCCTATTTTACCAACTCGTTTTGTTGTCGAAACCGTTTTTCCTTCAATCCCAGAACTGTAATTGTTGTGTGTACATATTTGTTTGGTCTCTGAACCGGTTTGGGAGTGGAAATGGGTTCTGAACTAGCTTGATAAAACTAGTGTGAGAAGGAACATCACAGACAAATCTAGGGGGTTGGTTTTCTTCTTTGCACACCGTGAATAGCACTAGAAAGGAAGGCATAGCCCGAGGAACTGTGTAGCATAGAAGGGGATGCTCCTTGTGTTGGGTGTGTAGATGTTTTAGAAGCCAGGCTAGGTCTGGTGCAAGTGTCCATAGCTCTGTGGTTGAGCTCACTAGCTTAGCAGTCAGCCTTTCTAGCTCCTTTGTAGCCTAATAAACCCAACTGTGTTGGCTTGGCTGAATTTTGATAAATCCTTGGCTATGTCTGAGTCTTCTAGTGTTCTCTTATTTCTTGTGGGAATCATGCCTAGCTCGGGGGTGGCAGTGTTGCTGAGAGATTGATGAGCACACTGGCCTATGGTTGGGTGGAACATTGCAGCGACATAGCTGGTTGCGAGACAAGCTTCTTCTAAGATAAGTATCTCTTGTCTATTTTATCTCTGCAACTGTATTTGCGAATGAAATAATATGAACGTGTTAAATGCTGTGAATGAATGTATTTTGCTTCCATTGTATGTTAACATTTTATGCATCTGTGTATGTTTAAGTTCAATGTATTTTATATTTATCTAAATGGGGCTAGATTGCCCGGATTAGATAGATAGCAGCTATGCTAGTCGCGTCCTCTCTGCTGAGTAGATGGGTGGGGATGTGACATGATGGGGTGAAATTTTTTCACCCTAAACATCGCCAAATTATTATATAAACGATATACAATCCTTAGAAATTGAAATATTTTTATAAAAATATCGCCAAATATTTTATAGTTGACGTTTAAAGAATTGGTAAGATTCGCCAACATTTTTACTCTTTTAAATAAGTATGGTTCCTTAAAATCATCCATGGACTGTACCTTCATAATAATTTAATACATCAAATAGAAATTATAGCTGGCATTTTACAGAGGCCACTTAGGCAGTTTTACCAGCAGATTTTACACTTAGACAATTGTGCCATTTTCAAGGTGGATTTTTCATTTCACCAAAACCATGAAAAAATGATACCAGAGGATGTAGGACACATCAATGAGCACAACACAACTTGTCTCACCCTCAAACTCTTCTTCATTTTCCTTAGGCGAGCATTTTACTGGAGTAGTGCAAATATGGTTTGGAGGCACTTTTGGAAAATTGATATCTTCTTCCTCGGAGACTCTTTGGTCAATTTGGTGACATGGTTGTATTATACATACAACAATATAGAGTTCCAAACTCTCAAAATATTTTTATCATCATCCTATGAGATGTGGATGGAATTTCCCTTAGGCCACTTAGGCAGTTTCACACTTAGACAATTTTTGCTCTCTCTTAAACTACGTCCAATTTTCATAAAACACTTATTTGGCAGGTCCATAACTTCTCCCTTGGGCACTTTCAGAACAATATGAATATATGGTCAGGTAGAAAAAACACCAATATACAAGACCCCCATGTGGTGCAGGAATATTCTTCAACACATAATGTGTTCCGAGCATTTTCCCAAGGTCACCTGAGCCATTTTTCCAACAATTAGTCATGTTTACTCACTTTGATGCAAAACCCTGTTTTGGAAGACCTAGAACTTTCTCCTTAGAGGTGATGAAGTCAAACTGAGACCATGGTTGTCTAGCCACTGTAACAAGTTGAATCCTAGTACCATGGTGCGGGCATTTTTCTATTTTTAATTCCCGTAGCTCGTCGTTTTTTTTTTTTTTTCAGCAAAAGAACGTTCTTTTTTTTAACCAATTTGGCAGACCTATTTTCCACATGTGTGATCTCCATAATAGAATATGAAACCATGGATAGATGCACATATCGACAGGATACATCCTGACAGTCTCATATTATTTTTATCAATAAATCCTAAGATCTGGCGTGCATTTTCCTGAGCTAACTTAGGCAGATTTACTAGTACTGAAACAGTGCAAAACCTGCAAGAAGGCACTTTTGGAAAATTAATAACTTCATCCTCAGATACCTTTTTGACAATTTTATGATATGGTTAGGTGAACCAATCAACAATATAGAGGATTGTACCTTCATAAGAATTTAATACATCAAATAGAAATTATAGCGGGCATTTTACAGAGGCCACTTAGGCAGTTTTACCAGCAGATTTTACACTTAGACAATTTGTGCCATTTTCAAGGTGGGTTTTTCATTTCACCAAAACCATGAAAAAATGATACCAAAGGATGTAGGACACATCAATGAGCACAACACAACTTGTCTCACCCTCAAACTCTTCTTCATTTTCCTTAGGAGGGCATTTTACTGGAGTAGTGCAAATATGGCTCGGAGGCACTTTTGGAAAATTGATATCTTCTTCCTCAGAGACTCTTTGGTCAATCTAATGACATGGTTGTATTATACATACAACAATATAGAGTTCCAAACTCTCAAACATACATTCAACAATGTGCAATAACATACATTGGTGACCACTGAGAATGGGATGGGATAACCTCTTGGGCTATGTGTACTTTGTAGCTAACAGGTATTTAGCTTATTATTTTATAGAAAATAGAAATCACTCCATGGTATTCTTCTATCATTGATTGTCGAGATGTAAAATCTTCTCACTGTCCTGAATCAGAGAAGGCATAGTTTCACTGCAAATTATGTTCCAAAATATTAAATCCCTAATTTATGATACATTTGATAATGTCACATGGAGCTCATATTAGCTTTTTCTATTTTCTTGGAGTGATTTATTTATTGACATTACTTTGGTGAATACCCTTTCTGAAATATTGGGTCCAATTTCATAATGTTCAATGCAGTAAATCTACAATTTGACCACCTTATGATAAATTGGATCACCATTCACATCTTAGTGTCTGCTGGATTGGTGCATGATTGGAAGGTGTGGAAGTATGTTTCTGTTGAATTCAATCTAGATGCTAGAAATGAGAAAAGATCATATATTGCATAATAGCCACTATGATGTTTTGGCCATTGTGTTACAATCATCAAAACCTCGTTTTGACAATATAATATCTTGATCCGTGCAAACAATGTCTAGACCCCACAGGTACATGTAATTCTTCTAATTGGGTTTCTTCCTTATTTTAATATTCATGTTGCTAGTTCATATGTTGTCAAATTTTAATTTTCTAATTCATGTGGTAGGAAATCTATGTAGTGGATGGAGTCTACAAGATTTTCTAAGACTATTCTAATAAAATATTGCATACAACTAATCATGCTTGACCTTTACATAAAATCTTTGGGAACCTGCCCTTTTTTTACTAGTGTAGTTGGCTTCTTTCAGAGTATTAGTGAGATGTGACTAATTTCTCGAGATATTAGCAGTGCTCCATGGGGACTTGTCCCCCTTGCATCCCTGAGACATAGGAACGACGAGAGAAATGTTTATGTGTTAATATTGCCCCTTTTCCCAATTCTTAAAGGGTTCTAGCTCAATGGTAGAGCCCCTGCTTTACAAGCAGGACGTTGAAGGTTCGATTCCTTCGTGCCCTAATGATATTGCAATATTGATGTTTTAAATTATTCCTACAAGGAGGGTTCTAAACTCATTTCATATGTCCCTATGAGGGGGGTTCATAACCGCCCTCAAAAGTTTGTAAATCATTTTAGGGGGGGTCTCGAACCGCCTCCGTAGGTACCTACTAGGGGGGTTTTGAACCACCGTCATAGGTACCTGCGAGGGGGGTTTTGAACTGCCTCTGTAGGTACCTACGAGGCGGTTCTAAACCATCTCAGTAGGTACCTACGAGGGGGGTTTTGAATCGACTCTGTATGTACCTATGAGGGGGGTTTAAAACCGCCCCCATAGTTTTATAATAGAGACTTTTACGGATGGTTTTGAATTGCCCCCATAGGTAACTACGATGGGGGTTTATATATTCCCTTAAAAGTGACTTTTTGGGGGGGTTTAGAACCACCCCCAAAAGTCACTTTAGGGGCGGTTTTGATCTCTTCCAAGGACGCCCCTAAAAGTCAAAAATTTTAGCGCCAATGCTATTCGGGGCGGTTTTGTAATGACTGCTTCCAAATCTAAAACTTCCCCAAATCACTTTTGGGGGTGAGGGGGGGGGGGGTTAGAACCACCCCTAAATCTCACTTTTAGGGGCAGTTTTGATCTCTTCCAAAATTGCCCCTAAAAGGAAACATTTTTTACGCCGGTGCTATTAGGGGCGGTTTTGTAACGACCACCTCCAATGCCAAAACTTCCCCCAAATCACTTTTGGGTAAGCTCAAAACGGCCCCGAAGAGTCACTTTTAGGGGCAGTTTTGATTTCTTCCTAAACCGCCCCTATAAGTCAAAACTTTTCACGTCGGTACTATTAGTGGTGGTTTTTCAAAGTCTGCCTCCAAATCCAAAACCACCCCCAAAGGAATTTTGGGGGGCGGTTTAGAACCGCCCCCTAAGCGAATTTTAGGTGGGGTTTAGAACCGCCGCCAAAAGTCACTTTTGGGGGGGGAGGAGGTTTAGAAACACCCCCAAAAGTCACTTTTGGGGGTGGTTTAGAACTGCCCATAAAAGTCACTTTTTGGAGGCGGTTTTGATTTCTTCCAGAACCGCCCCTAAAAGTGAAAACTTTTAGCGTCAGTGCTATTAGGGGCGGTTTTCTAAAGACCACCACCAAAGCCAAAACTACCTCTAAAAGTGACTTTTGGAGGCGGAAGACAACCGCCCCTAAATTTCAAATTTGTTGTAGTGCGATATGCACCCATGCAACACATCCAAAGGTTTTGAGGTGACTGAAAGATGGTTTTCGACCGCTCCATTTCTCAACAGGAGTTATGTCAACTTCTGCCCCAAATCTCATTAGAATGCCCTTTACCTGTAGTATACATCCATCCATTTCTACCAAGGTCTGATTCTTCCTCTCTGTGATGCCATTTTTGTTAGGGGTGTGAAGGACATATCTCTTCCAATAAATTCCATTCTGCAAGAAATATCATTCAAACTGTCAGCTCAAATATTCACCACCATTATCTGATCTCAAACATTTAAGGGGTTAACCACACTTCTTTTAAGCCAGATCCCTAAATTCCTTGAACTTTTCAAAGACTTGACTCTTATTTTTCAAGAAATAAACCCATGTAAATCAATAGAAATCGTCAATAAATGTTAGAATATACATTTCACCTGTGAGTGATGGCTTGTTCATTGAACGAAGATCTCTGTGAATAAGCTTCAGTTGTTCCCATGCACACCATGCTTTTCCCAAATTAAAGGGTGCCTGATGATGCTTCCCAAGATACATCCTCTACAAACTCCATTAGGTGGAACAATATTTGGGAGACTAGTAGCCATATTCTGAGTTACCATCATCTTCATACTTTGAAAGTATATATAACCAAGTCGTTTATGCCAAATTTGACTTCTGTCGTTCGCTGGGGAGACGAGTGCTTTTGGTCTAGTCGTTTGAGAATCACAGAATTTATAAAGTCCATCCTTAGGATCCAAAATTCCAGACAACACAGTTGCTCCTCCATGCCTTATATCCTTCACAATAAAGTGATCTAACTAGAATTCAATAGTCTACCTAGTCTTTGTCAGTTGAGCAACCGACATCAAGTTTGCACTCAGACTCGAAACGTGATAAACAACAGACATGTGACCGTTTCTACATTCAACATCTCCATTTCCAGTGACAGTGAGGGCATAATCATCAACGACATAAATATTCTCTTCAAGCGCACCACTTAAGGAAGAGAACAAAGAAGCATCTTTATCCATGTGATGAGTACATCGAGAGTCAACTATCCATTCAGTCTTATTGGTTTGAGAATGTAATGCCTAATAAGTGCTGGCAGAGAAGTAGGGATAATTTTAGGGGCGAAGTTTAGCCCATGGGAGAATTTAAAGGGGTTATAAATATTTACTAGGCGAATATTAATATGGAAAGTTTTTTTTTAAATTAATACATTCATCCAATATTTATTAACCAAATAATTTAAAAAAAAACAAATAGTCGTTCCCTATTAATTAGGGAGAGAAAAATAATAATTCTTATCCTTTTCAAATTTACCTCAAAACCTACTTTCGTCCCCAATTCCTAGTAAAATTTCTATTCAATCTTTACTTCGCCCCAATTTATAGTAAAATTCATGTTCAATCCTTCCATCATCCCCTATTTTTTTGTAAATGGGAACTTATAGATATTATTTAGCCCTCCATATTTTGTTTAAAATGAGAATACCGTTACATTTTATGTAAAGAATTCTTATATAAAAAGGGCGTGGTACATAGGGTAGTTGCATTAAGGATGCAAGGAAGGAAATAAATTCTTGATTTATTAGATATCAGGGTTGAAATAGAGAGGCAGATTGAGATTGAGAAACCATTGGAGCATCTAACTTTTTCAGACTTCTTTCATTGCAGTTATATATAGGTCAGTAAATTGAGGTGGGGTTGATTATTTCAGACTTCTCTCATTGCAGTTATATATAGTAAATTGAGTTACGATTACTTCTTTCATGAGAGCTATATATATGTCAGTAAATTGACTTAGGGTTCATTATTTCAGACTTCTCTCATCACAATTGTATTGTAACATCCTGGTTTTGACCCAGTGGTATTGAATTGCATATGATGTAAATATTGTATTTAATCATGGTGTGGAGCTAAAGGAAAATGTCCCACCATGGATTTAGTGTTTTATGTTCGACGATTAAAAATTGATGCCGAAGGTTTATGTGCTAGCTAGGAACAATACGTTTTGAGACATCATGTAAAATGCAAATTAATAAAAATACCAAAACTAGCTATGCATCGCAACATGAAAGAGATGGGGGCATGATTTCACAAGGAATAGCGGGGGGAAGGGTGGGTTATTCAAACCCTTGAGCCAGTTGGGAAAATACAAATGTCAAGGGGAAAAACCATAAAGCTGTCAACTACCCCTTTTTGTATTTGATGCTCAGTCATCTAAATTTGGTGAAGGAAGTTATTGCCTTGGGATGGGAAAGGCATGGAGGTCAAATTCGAATTTGGAAAGTCGCCCATTTTTGGAAAAACGTGCTTTTGGATTCTTGGGCAAGTAAATGCTTGGAAATGCATTCCCAAGCCATTATTCACCCATGTGTTTGCTTCCTCACGTAGCTGAAGATAGCTGGAGCATTCTCCCTCATGATTTGGGTTGTTTTCTTCATTCCTCCATGGTTGGGGACTTCATTTTTGGCATGGCTAAGTGAATGTGCAGAAGTGATGCCCGATTTGGGGGTTTTAAGAGGTCGTTTTGCCTCCCTCATGCAGCTGGAGCATGTTGTGCATTTCGCCCACATTTTTATGTTGTCTCTTCATTCCTTCATGCTCAGAAATCTATTTTTGTTATTGTTCAGTGAATGGGCATAAGAGAACCACAATTTTGGGGTTTAAGGCAGTCGTTTTACCCACATGAAGCCATAGATGTCTCTTAAATCGAGTTTTCTATTAGAGGGTTGTTTCCCTTGTTTCCATTTTTGTTTTGGCTTCCCAGGATGTTTTTTCCATACCCAGCAATGGTATTTTGTTGTGAATTGCATCCTTGTGTTGGAATTGTTGAAATATTGTAACTTCGAAGAATATTCTATATGTATCTTTTGTGGTCCTCGATGGTCCTACCGGGAGAACCACTTGTATTATCTTGTACCTCGATGCTTCTAATCAGAAGAACTAATAAGAGTCATGAGGTTGTCCCCTCTATTTGAAAAGGTGGGTCATTAGCACCCCAGTGTAGTTACTTGAGCCTACATGTGTAACTCGAGCCTACATGTCGTATGAGTTAATTCAAGTGAATGGATGAATATAAATAGAGGTGTGGTGCTCCTCATTTGAGACACACACACTCTCACTTGTGTAGTGCATTAGTGGAGAAGAGAAGTAGTTGGAGAAGGAGGAGGATCAGGCTTTGATCTCCTTGTTGGTTTAATCTTTTATCTTTTGGGGCATCTATATTGAGGAAGCTTTTGCTGGGTTTTTCCCTTTAGGTTTTTCCCAGGATAAATCTTTTTGTTCTCATTTTGTATGGTTGTGCTTGTCTATCTCTCAGTGATCCTGTTTATATGCTTTTGTTATGAAATCGAAATGAAATACTAATGATCTAGCTTAGCATATGAAAATTTAATATGGTATCAGAGCCACCATGAAAGAAGACATTGTGCAGCTAAATAATCTAGGGCTTCTTATTTTTTGGGTCTCTATCCAAGATCGATCAGCAAAAGAAGGCTAGACTGACTCTCCATTGAAGGGTGCATCTTTCTGTCAAAGCGGAATTTGATTCCGAGCATTTTCAGTTTTGGTGTGGAAAATTAGGGCTTTCTACAGAAGAAGAATTTTTGAGTGAGCCCAGCATAAGATTGTTCTCCTCATCAAAATTGAATTTTAGATACCTGGATCAAGAAATTTGGTTGGGTGATACTCCGGGAAAGTCAAACCCTAGTTTGATCCCGATCTGGAAAAACCCTAAATACTAAAACTACTAAGTTTTTGTACATTCGCTATATCCTGAGATTGGGGAAGGCTCAGGAGTTGAAAATTTCAGAGGTAGAAGATAAAATCCTGATTTACACTGTTTCCAAAATTCAACCTCAGATTCGCTATATTCTGGGAGATATGATCCCTCCAAGTTAGGGTTCCATCCTCTTCCAGAATTCATCCCTAAACGGGACACCTGGGGAGAATTGTTGTAGCGTGGGCTACAGAGGTCCAAATGGAATTCCTAAAGATGTTCCATAAATATCATGGATTGTACTTTCTATGTTCCAAATTTCCGAACCTGAAGATGAACCAGTGATATGTGGCATGCCATACAACTTCATTGTTCTAAACAGTCCTATAACAGGTCACCTTGGGCAAATGATCATAAATCCCAATTGGTGAAATAAATTATGATGAAACCTATGGTGTTGGATCATGGACATGTGAGGTTACCTCAGTGTGAAATTTTAGACATAGTGGAGTAGTAATTTCGGAGATATCACAGAAACAGTATCAGGCATTTCTGCAAAAGAAATTGGAAAACTAGGGCTTCCTGTTCCGGGAGCTTCCCTCCAATGTTTATAGAAAAGTAGTACATTGGACAGCTCCATTTGAATATATCTATCTTTCTATCCAATCAAATATTAAATATTCAAAGTTTTGAAAATTAGGGTTTCTCTGACAAACCCTAGATCAGCCAGCTCCGGAAGCAGGACAGACACCTCAAATCTGTAAGATCTAATCTTTTGCTATTTGCATTTGAGGTTCTCATTTCAAAGTGATCTATCACATCATCTTGATGATAAGCTTGTGAAGTTTAAAACTTCCAAGCATGGAAGTATTTGATCTCTCTGAAGAAAATGAATTGGACACTTACATGAGTAGAGAGGTTTCAGTTCTAGAGGGAGATGAGCCTCAAAGCCTTACACAATAAGAACTTGATCAAGGCCAAGAAGATCATTGTTGATTCAGTCACGGATCAACTTGTACCACAAGTGTTTTCCCTAAAGACACCAAAAGAGATGTTTGATTCCTTGACCAAGCTATTTGAAGGAAAGAACATACGTCGGAAGATGACCTTAAGAAACAAATTGAAGAGGTAAAAGAAGAAGTGAATAATGTAGAAGTGGTGATAGCCACCTTGAATGGCCTCCCAAGATCGTAGGATTCATTCATGCGAAGAATGTATGCCAGAAGGAAGTGATTACTTTCAGCTTGACTCATAAGAAGAGAAGAAGAAGATGGGAGCAATTGAATTTCAATCTCTCACCATTCAAAGAAGATCCCTCATGCGATGAGGAATATGAAGAACTCAATTCTTGAAGAACCTCTTATTCATCTTATCATTTGGATAAGAAATGATGATTTCATGAATGAAGAAGATGATAAAGCAGAATGATCAAGATGGAGTCTACCCATGGAACAAATAAAAGATAAGTATTCAATTGTCATTTCATGATATTGTTTTTCTATACATTTGATTATATTCAGTTGATGTGTTATGCATGATAGATTATTTGCATTAATGACTGTATACTACTAATATGCATGTGATGGGTAAGTAGCTCATGGTGCTATACAACTCTCCATTGCTACTTATCTAGCCTCCTTGTTGACATATTGGATTAGTGCAAAATCTCAATAATGTCATGATAGAGATGGAAGGCATCTAGAAATTTTCTGTGAGATATGGATGAATGTTGTATTGGCTAAATAGTTGCATGATGCATAAGAACTTGTCGTTCTGTTTTATAAAATAGTTATAACCATGCAGCTGGTGCATTTGAATTCTAGGAAAGGTCCTGTACAACCTCCTACAAGAAGGAAGAGACTTGTTTTGAAGAACAAGTGATGACAATTCAAGATTCACTGCAATAAAATCTGAAGCTCCCAGGGTCAGAGACACCATGACAGAAGAAAGAGCTTCAGAGAGTGGTAGATCCACCTCGAAGGATGAAGATTACCATGGGTACGAGAGATAACTGAAGATGAAGAAAATAATGCTATGAAATAAGCTATGATCAAAGAATAATAGTTGATCATGGGGAATGATGTATACGATATGATAGATCCTCCATATGGATCTACAAGAACAAGTGTACAAAGCAAGGTTCGTGATTTGCCTCAGAAAGAATAGACTATGACATGACATACTCTATTGACCAGTATATATCAAGCATAGATCCACCTGTACAGAATGAAGAGGGAAGATGATACTCCACTTCAGGGGGAGTGACTACATAAGATATCTGAGTTCGACATGTGTTGCAGCTGCAACATTTTTCCCAAAATTCAAAAAATTTCGGGACCCTCCTTTTGCTTATCTTGGTTTGACTTTTGTTTTGGTTTGATGATTCCGCAGAAAAACTTTTCCTAATGCCAGAAATGTTTCACTACTTTTTTAAGTTTACCTTGCCCTCGAAACGCATTGTTGAGTACTTGAGTCGGAAGCTTAGTCATTTGCGCTTCCGCCATTGCGGAAAAGTAATAAGCAACCAGGTCCGATTGTTTTATCCAACGCTTTTATTCGCTTTAATATCAATCGGCTATCGTTTGGTTTTCCATCGGGACATATTGTCTCTAGGTTTTCCGCAGTGGTGGATGGCGCATCACCTTAATTTTTCCGATCCCATTGATTTATCCTTAAGTTTTTGGCATCCACCGTTGCGGCTCCGAAAAGTGTTGTCTTTCTGGTCATTTAGTTGGTTTTTCCTCCGATTTAGATTTTGCCTGCTGTGGAACATGATGTCTCTTATGTTTCCACCGTTGCGACTCCTCATCTTCTATTGCTCTAACGCTTAGTCTTGAGAGCTCCGATATTTTGGTTATTTGGTCTCTTCTCGATGCCTCGGCGGCTCTCCCAGTTGTTTTACCACCCGACGTTACGGGAGGAGATGTCCATTTGATCTCTGATCCTCACGTTTTCATCGTCCAATGTTTTTTCCGCCGCTCTTGGTTGACCGGTTATATATATATATGGGGTCGGGTAAGTTCATTATTCTATTGCTATTTTGGACTGTCATGCATTGTCGTTTTCGTGTGCTGTAGTTTTCGATCGAGCCTACCAAGACCCCGTTATCGGTGTACCCACGTTCCCAGGTGGCTCAACCGTGGAAGCTTAACGGCCTTCCTCCCGCCAGTCACATAGTAGTGCCAGGTAGGCTCTTATCTGCATTATCTCGTTCCGTTCGACTGGGCGTTTTGATTATTGTTCCACGGTTAGGTTTTTCACACCGTTTTCCTTGGTCCTCGTCGTTTACATGTATATATGTTGGGCGAGTCTTGGTACTGTCAGTAGGGGAGTTGTTTCCCACGGGGTAGTCTTCTTACGCGGCCGTTATGGTTTTGACCCTGCACTTGATGGTTGGAGAAACTGGTGCAGACGGCTGTTACGCGGTCTGCACCAGTCTGTCCCATTTTTATGATGGGTCGTTCGGGGAAGGTTTTTCATGGCCTCCCTGTGGATTTTCGAACTGGTTGCCCCCACTCAGGTTACCTGCATCCTTCAAACTAGGGCCGCATTTTTTCCTCACTGTTTCGAGTGACCCAGTTCACGGTCGGATTCGAACCCGAGCCGGTCTAGAGTAGTATAGCACCACACAGCATTAGACAGACCATAGATGGCACATAGATTGTGTTTCCTGAAACGCCCCCGTTGAGTGGCTTGAATAAGTGTCTTCGTTGTTCCGCATAGCGTAGTAGCCATGGCACACGCAGGGAGCCCGAGATTTCTTCATTTTAACGTGACTTTGTTTCCCACCTAAGCTTTGTTGAATGAGCCGATTTCAGTGTTAGACAGGAATATGAGCGTGAACATATTTGCTTCATTTAAATAACTGTCATCATGTTAAACATAGACGAGGTAAAACATTTTACATTGTTTTCTCAATCTCTGCAATTTATTCGCAAATAGCCTAACAATCACAATTTTATACGTGACAGGAAGTTTCCTCCGAACTCAAAATGTCGAAGTGTTAAAAGAAGAAGGCCCCTGTGGTCGAAGAGGATCCCGATGTAGAAGTCATCACCAAGACCGAATATATTTATGAAGACACCAAATGCATAACTGGTGTAGAGCCTGAATATCAGTGGGGAGACATCTACAAGTTGATCACGCGTCAAGAGGTGCCTGATATAGGTTTTGAGGAGGAAAGCATATATGCCAACATAGAAAGGTCTTCATTGATGAAGATTGCTACCGGACCAGAGCTCTTTCTATGCTCTGAAGTGATTGGGTGGATTCTTCCCAGGGAAGATGTAACCACCATGATTCTTGAGAATGTTGACAAACAAGGCTATGCTACCTATAGCCCAGGATATGTAGCCCTAGCTTACCACCTGCCAGAAGCACAAATATTTTTAACTGAAGATTGGCTAAGAAACATCAGAATGGACCTCGTTGAGACCCTCAAGAGGATGCTCATGCCTGGAAGAAACTTTAGAACCAGGCCAACGAGAGAATATGATACTGCGAGCTTAAGGACCCCTTACAGGTTCATTGCCTTAATGCTCAATAGAGTTTTTGGGAGAGCTCATGGCAAAAGCTTCAAATTGGAGTGGATGCCGATTATTTTTTATGTCGCGACACAAGGGACCATTTTCAACTGGACCAACATAGTGTCGAATAGTCTTTCAGCCTGTATGGCCTCAGTTTTGGGAGGAGTGTCCCAAAAGAGGTCAGAATTATACATGAGCGCCATACTCATTGATTGCATACTGTGCAATCAACCATTCCCGGGCCTAAGGTGCATCTGGGACCGGGAAAGGATACCTGTTTACTCCACATACAAGCCACTGTGGGCTCACAAGTACCACAGTCACTATAGGGAGGTATGTGAACATTTTATCATGCCATTATATACTCTTATTTTCTTAAAAGAGTGTGACTGCATGTCTGAGGAGGCACTACAGGTGATCGAGGAATATGCTGATTATTACCTGACTGAGGAGGGGCTCTATTTCAGAATGTTTGGAGGCTCTAGAGCACCCTCCCTACTGCCTAAGTATGCATCAGACTATATAATTCACAAGGAGGCAATTAGGCAAGTCTTCCTAGATGGCATAGGGAGCTTTTTATTTGAACACAAAAAGGCTGCATACCCTCCTTTTCCTTTCAGGTTGGGGAGTTATAAGTTTACTAGAGTTAAGAAGGCCGGTGAATTTGTGGAGGAGTTGGAAAAGTTTCATTTTGGGGAAATTCCCTTCCACAGGAATGACTCCCACAACAAGGTTGCTGAACACTGCAAAGAGGCCAATGTCCATTTTGAATACACTCACCATTGGGACAGAGAAGAGTCCGTCTTCCGCAGTGCATTGAACATAACGGCCTTGAGTAAAAGGTTTAAAAATAAGATCACCACCAAAGGTGGAAAGGGGCAGGATGAGCAGGCAAAGGCCGATGAAGAAACCAGAAGAAGAAACAAATAATCCCAAAGGTTAGCCCAAGAAGCCGAAGGGTGGCTGAAGGGAGAAGAGGAAGAGAAAAGGAGAGCTGCACAAGAGGCAGCCAAAAAAGCAGAAGAAGATGCCAGAATTGAAGAAGAAGAAAGAAAAAGGAAGCTAGATGAGGAGCTTCAGAAACAGGAGGCAGAGAGGATGAAGCTGACCCAGATAGTGACAGAATAGCCAGCCTCTGACATAGCAGACATTCAGTCCCAGGACATGGAGAACCCCGATGTTCAAGACCCTGAAGTACCTGCTGTCAGCACACCTGGATAGTCTATGGCCCCCACCCTTACACTAGTCCCATTTGAACAGAAGATAGGGGAAGAGGTCCCTGATTTTAATACTATCTTCTATGATAAAGAAAGAAAAAGGATAGTAAAAAGAACTGAAAAGAAGGTTGAAACAGGGGGTCTGTCTGGTAAGATGATAACTGATATGACCATTGTATACAGGACTAACAGAGACCCCAGATTCACTATCAGAGCAGGGGCTGCGTTGATCCGTGCTTCAGAGGACAACGTAGATAAAATAATGACTGATCTAGAGTAGTCTAAGAAATATTCTTCTCAACTAAAAGACACACTAAGAAAGGAAAGAGAAGAAAACAACAAGTTGAAGAGAAAATTTGAAGACGTGCAAAATGAGATAAAGTCTTCAAAGGCTGAATTGCAGGTTCTCCAAGCAGAAAGAAGATCTATGGAGGCCGCCCAGGAGTGTCTCGAGAGAATACAACAAGAATATCAAGAATTGAGGGCGGAGAAAGAACAGCTGCTAGGAAAGATAGAGGATCTAGAGCTGCAAAAGACCACTTTGGAGACGAATGAGAGGCAATCTCGAGAACAAGAGACAAAACTTCAAGAGAAGATTACCTCTCTGACAGCAGCTTTGGAGGAAGCCAAAGAACAGCAGGTTAACCTCCAACCCTTCAAGGAACATGTGCTGGCACAGAAAGCCAAGATGTTGTGGTTGCAGACGACCATAGAAGAAGAAAGATGCAAGGTTTTGCGAGTAGATGGTCGGTTGGGGGAGATTTTGGAGACCTCCTCATATTTTGTTGATAGATCTCAAGACATCCTGGAGGTCCTGACAGCAAGGATGGAAATACTAGAGAACGATGAAGAAGCTCCTGCAGAGCTTCCCTCGAAAGATCGACAGGCCCATAAGCAGGACTACGACTTATTAGAGTTTGCCATCAACATGGCCGAGGAATTAAAAAAGGCTATTAGAAAGACGAAAGGGGCGTGTACAGAATTCTTCAGAAGGCTCCTAATTACCTATAACCGGTGCCAAGTAGAGGTTGAGCAAAGACTGGATGCTTTTCTGGACCACAACTTGTTTGTGGAAATTTTGTAGAAAAGGTACCAAGAAGAGGAAAGCAAAATACAGCACCTCAAAGCTCTCGATGGCCAGACCTTAAGGAATGAAGTAGATCATTCTGCAGTCAGTGTGCAGCTATTAGAAGATCAGCTTCGTTTGAGTGCAGCCAAAATTGAGGCCATCAAGAACCAGGCTGCAAAATTCGAGATAAATATTCATTTTTTGGAACCTTCTGAGTTTGAAGGCATCGTCTCAGAGGCTTCGGCTTGGAAAAAAAATTCTAAATAATCAAGCAGGGCCCTCCTCATGAATATTTGCCCATTTTTGTAATATGTTGCCATTTTATGAATACTTA
Organism: Pseudotsuga menziesii; assembly: GCA_001517045.1. Classification (NCBI taxonomy): domain Eukaryota; kingdom Viridiplantae; phylum Streptophyta; class Pinopsida; order Pinales; family Pinaceae; genus Pseudotsuga; species Pseudotsuga menziesii. Next base: position 30,588 of record LPNX010495085.1, on the reverse strand, counting down.
GTAAAAGCAAAATTTTGGGAGGCGAAGAGTTGGGGAAGCCAAGAGTTATTCGTAGGCAGCCCAACGGTCTTATTCTTTTTGTATAAATATAGAGGACCTAGAAGAAGAAGGGGATTTTTTCCCAGTTATACAAGAAAAGAGATATTGTAAGAAGAACTACTTTTTTTGCAATAAAGAATTATTGTTTTCCTGTCGGAGAAAGTTTGGTGGGACGTTCAAATGTTATGCTATGGATTGGTGGAAGATGAACTATTTCGTTTTCCAGATTTTTTCCATTAACTGTGAGATCATTCTAACTCTTAGGGCCTATGTTCTTGTTTGAATGATTTCTGTTTTATTCTGTGAAATTACCACCATGAGTAATGACTGATGTTCATAAGCAATTGGCTATCTGATTGTCTAAATATCTTTAATCGTTCATGCGTTGTGGGAAGGAATATCAGCTATATGTAATTTCTCTTAATAATGCATGTACAATGTACATTACTCATTAATAAGGTACATTTCAGCTCCCCAGGGATAGATAAATAGCTAGATTTACTTTATTTTTGTGTATGTGATTTAGATGCTTGTGAGCTCTAAGACGAAAGGTAAGAACCTGCGGATCACTTTGTGACTACTCCTTGCATCCTTTATCACCCTGCATGTTAATTAGGCACGTGTATATCATACTTTAAGTCAAAAAATACAAAAATATATATGGTGGACCGAGCCATAACCGGTAAAACCTTTAGTTTTGTTCTTTTGACCTACGGTAGCCGGACCGCAAACCGGACAGATTCCCTACACCAAACAGTCACGGGCTAGTTGGGAACATTGACTGGGGAGAATCCCTTGCTGTTGTTGTCTGCGAATTTCCAGGCCTCAACAACATGGTACAACATGATGGATAGCTTCGTGATGGATCGAGACTTTACCAAGAGTAAAGTGGGTTCCAACCTTCAAATTTGAATGCAGAAGACTAGGATATGGTGATGATCTGACAAGACGAACTCATGGAAGATGTTATGATGAAAGAATACTAGAATGATGTTTGGGATATAGTACTCAAACCAGAAAGCAATAATGTGGTATCTTACAAATGGATTTGCAAGATAAAATATGTTGTTGATAGAAGTAAGGAAAGACTTGTGGCTAGAGGTTTCTATAAGAAAGAGGGAATTAATTCTGAAGAGACACTTACTCTAGGAAGCAAGGTACACTTCCTTCAGAACTATGATGGTAGTTGCTTCCATGATGAAGTAAAGACAAGCCTTCCTTAATGGTATGATTGGGGAAGAGTTTTACATCGAATAGTCACAAATATTTGAAGTTGAAGACATATGGACTCATATATGAAGGCCCTCTATGGCAAGCTCCCAGAGCTTGGTATGGAAGGATAGACAATTTCCTGTCAATTATGGGTTTTACCAAGAGTAAAGCTGATCCTAACCTTTATCTCAAGGTTGTAGAAGATGAACCTGTCATCCTGTTATTATATGTGGATGCCTTATTCTTGACAGGGAAGGAGAAACAGATCATCGAAAGCAAGAAGAAACTAGCAGAAGAATTTGAGATGAAAGACCTTGGGTTAATGCACTATTTCCTAGGTCTGGAAATATGACAAAGTTCAGAAGAAATATTTCTCAACCAGGAAAAGTATGCGGTAGAGATATTGAAGAGATTAAATATGTTGGAATGCAAAGCCATGGCCACACCCATCGAATCCAACCTGAAGCTGTTAGATGATGACTCATCAGAGTTAGTAGATGCGACTCATTACAGACAGATCATTGGGTCATTGATGTACTTAAAAAATACCAGACCAGACATTTGTTTTGATGTGAACACCTTAATTCAATATCTTATTCAACCAAGATGGGTTCATCTAGTAGCTGCAAAACATGTGATGAGATATCTGAAAGGGACTATAAACCTTGGTCTATACTATGATGGTATCCATGACTACAAATTATATGTCTATACAGATGCAGATTGGGTTGGAAGTATCTCAGACAGGAAAATCACATCAGGTAGATGCTTTTGTTTGGGGTCTGCTATGAGTTCATGGTTTAGCAGGAAACAGTCCAGTGTTTCTCTTAGAACAACAAAAGCAGAATACATAGCAGATTGCTCTGCTAAGTTGTGAATCCATATGGCTTCGGAAGCTGATATCAGGTCTCCTTGACCTAAAGATGGATACTACATTTATTCTATGTGATACCAAGATTTGTGATAACACAGAACCCTGTGTTCCATCGTAACACATAGAAATCCAATATTTCTACATACAAGATAAAGATGCAGATGATGATGTTTCAGTATTCCCATACTGAAGATATAGATGATGCTTTTAGTATTCACATACTGGAGATACAGATGGTGATAGTTCAGTATTCACATACTGAAGATGTAGATGATGATGGTTTAGATGGTGATGTGCTGACGAAGCCTCTGTCCCGAGTAAAGTTCGAACACTTTCGAGACAAGCTTGGTGTGGTTTGGAAAGACCTTCCTTGAAAGGGGGAGTACGATGTTGCAATGGGATTGTATCATCCTAGGACATATGTCCAGAAGTGATCCGGAGACCTCGGTCTTCGAGAATGAATAGGGATTGTATCATCCTGGGACATATGTTTAGAAGTGATCCAGAGACCTCGGTCTTCGAGAATGAAGAGGGATTGTATCATCCTGGGACATATGTCCAGAAGTGATCCGGTGACCTCAGTCATCGAGAATGTAGCAGGATTGTATCATCCTTGAACTTCGGTTTAGAACGGATCCGGTGAACTTCGATCATCAAGAAGGTGGCAGGATTGTATCATCCTTGGACTTCGGTTCAGAACGGATCCGGTGAACTTCGGTCATCGAGAAGGTGGCAAGACTATATCATCCTTGGACTTCGGTTTAGAATGGATCCGGTGAACTTCGGTCATCGAGAAGGTGGCAGGATTGTATCATCCTTGAACTTTGGTTCAGAACAGATCCAGTGAACTTCGGTCATCGAGAAGGTAGTAGGATTGTATCATCCTTGAACCTCAGTTCAGAATAGATCTAGTGACTTCGGTACTCGAGAACATGTGTTGATCCCGTAATTCCAATAGGAAGGATTGTCTGAGTTCCACAACTGTGTTGATCCCGTAATTCCGAAAGGAAGGATCGTTAGTAACTCCGTAAAGACCTAAATCCCGTAATTCCGAAAGGAAGGATCATTGAATTGATCCCGTAATTCCAATAGGAAGGATTGTCTGAGTTCCACAGATGTGTTGATCCTGTAATTCCGAAAGAAAGGATCGTTAGTAACTCCGTAAAGACCTAAATCCTGTAATTCCGAAAGGAAGGATCGTTGGTAGCTCTGTAAAGACTTGATCCCGTAATTCCAACAGGAAAGATTGTCTGAGTTCCACAGATGTGTTGATCTCGTAATTCCAATAGGAAGGATTGTCTGAGTTCCACAAATGTGTTGATCCCGTAATTCCGAAAGGAAGGATCGTTAGCAACTCCATAAAGACCTAAATCCCGTAATTCCGAAAGGAAGGATCGTTAGTAGCTCTGTAAATACTTGATCCCATAATTCCGAAAGGAAGGATCATATAAGCTCCACAAATGTGTTGATCCCGTAATTCTGAAAGGAAGGATCGTTAGTAACTCCGTAAAGACCTAAATCCCGTAATTCCGAAAGGAAGGATCGTTAGTAACTCCGTAAAGACCTAAATCCCGTAATTCCGACAGGAAGGATCGTCTGAGTACCATAGACATGTTGATCCCGTAATTCCAAAAGGAAGGATCATGTTGATGTTTTGATGATGATGATGATGTTGATGTTTTTATGATGATGATGATGTTGATGTTTTGATGATAATGATTTTATGATGATGATGATGTACTAATCGAAAGATCAAAGTGTGATGATGATGATATTTTGATGTTTTGATGATGTTGAATGTTTTGATCATAATGATGTTTTCATGATGTTGATGTTTTCATGATGATGATGTACTGATCAAAATATCAGAGTATGATGATGATGTACTGATCAAACAATCAAGAGTATGATGATGATGATGTACTGATCGAAAGATCAGAGTGTGACGATGATGATGATCAGTATGTGATGATGACGACATACTGGTCAAAAGATCAGAATATGATGATGATGATTCTGTTCGAGAGTTGAAGTATGATGATGGTGCTAATCACGATGTTACTAATCAGAATGTGATGATGTTGTTGATCGAAAGGTCAAAATGCTGAAGATGTCTTTGCTGATCGAAAGATCAAAGTGCTGAAGATATTGCTGATCAAAATGCTGAAGATAATTGTGATGATCGAAAGGTCAAAGTGCTGAAGATGTTGCTGAAAATGTTGTTGATCAAAAGGTCAAAGTGCCGAAGATGTTGCTGATCGAAAGGTCAAAGTGCTGAAGATGTTGCTGCTGATCGAAAGGTCTAAGTGCTGAAGATGTTGCTGAAGATGTTACTGATCGAAAGATCAATGTGTTGAAGATGTTGTTGATCAAAAGGTCAAAAGATGCTGATGTTGATTAAAGAGTTGCTATCGTCAAATATTGAAGACGAAGACTATGTGATGTTGAAAAGCTTCCAATGATTTATAGATGTGTTACCCTGATGATGTTGATGATGTCCTCTCCTACTATTGTTGTTGTTTATGTTGTTGTAGAATACCCTTCTTGTTAAGGGGGAGTGTTGAAATATTGTAACTTTGAAGAATATTCTATATGTATCTTTTGTGGTCCCCGATGGTCCTACCGGGAGAACCACTTCTATTATCTTGTACCCCAATGCTTCTAATCGGAAGAACTAATAAGAGTCATGAGGTTGTCCCCTCTATTTGTAAAGGTGGGTCATTAGCACCCCAGTGTGGTTACTTGAGCCTACATGTGTAACTTGAGCCTAAATGATTAACTCGAGCCTACATGTGTAACTTGAGCCTAAATGATTAAGTCGAGCCTACATGTTGGATTAGTTAATTCAATTGAACGGATGAATATAAATAGAGGTGTGGTGATCCTCATTTGAGACACACACACTCTCACTTGTGTAGCGCATTAGTGGAGAAGAGAAGTAGCTAGAGAAGGAGGAGGATCAGGATTTGATCTCCTTGTTGGTTTTATCTTTTATCTTTTGGGGCATCTATATTGAGGAAGCTTTTGTTGGGTTTTTCCATTTAGGGTTTTCCCGGGATAAATCTTTGTGTTCTCCTTTTGTATGGTTGTGCTTGTCTATATTTCAGTCATCCTGTTTATATGCTTTTGTTATGAAATCGAAATTAAATACTAATGATCTAGCTTAGCATATGAAAATTTAACAGGAATTGTTTAAGTAAGTCCAAGGAACCCATCTTCCAGATGGATGGTTTTGTTGGATGTGATTGTTGGCTTGGCTGAGCAAGTCCAAGGACCTCGTTGTTAGAATAATCAACCCATATTTTACCCACTTAGACATTAATTTAATTATTTTTGTCTTATTAGCCTAGTTCATGTGTCCCACCTTGTGCAAGTTGTCTTTTACCTATCCATAGTGGTCAAACTTGCCTTATTTGACTCATGTAGCGCATGGGAAAGCCCAAGGAATCAAATTTTCTTTATTCCTGGCCTCCTAGGTGCCCTTCTACTTTTTCTGCTTTATTCCCTACCTTTTCAGTGTTTTAAGGCAAATGGAAAAGCTAGACTAGGTGAGGTGAACTAGTTTTTTGTCCTCTTCATCCTCCACTTTTTTCTCCTTGAAAAAGCATGTATGAGCTGCCATTCCACCACTCTTTAGCTTGCCTAAGCCATTTTTCCAATTCGTGAGCTCCATGACAGATTTGGGATCAACTTTTTACACCTATGGGGGATTTGCTTATTTTTAGTAAGCCTGCTTTATGCTAGATTCGAATTGCTCCTCGTGCATTCAAATCCCTGATGTATGTTATTTATTCAGCAACCTATTATGTTACAGGGTTGGCTATTGTACACTGAGTTAATACAGTTTAGTGTTCAGCTCCAATTTCAGTCTCTTTTGTGAGTGATTTTGCATGATCAATTGTTAATTGTTGTGAGTAAAATTAATCTATCACTGGGTTCAATTTCCACATGGTATCAGAGCCATTGTAGATCAATTTCTCTCCTTAAAAATTGTTTTACAGGTTCAACATCAGTGACTGGGAGCCTTCTACTGACAGTCGGGACAGATTTTCTAAGCTATGGATCAATCACAGAAAACTATCTTCACTCCCTTCAATTTCTTTGAATGGAAAGCAGAGATGGAGATATTGTTGAGAGAGAAAGGCCTCTACAGGGTGACTATGGAAACATAAGCAGAGCCCAATGCAGCTGCAGAGAAGATAAAATGGCACAACAGGAGGGATGAGGCCTATGGTCTCATGTGTCTGAGTATTTCCAGAGACCTCCTTTTCCATCTTGATGGATTGACATCACCGAATGAAGTATGGGAGAAGCTTGCTGATCTTTTTGGAAAGACAGATGAGATGAGGGGACATCAAATCGAAAATGAGCTGATTTCTCTGAGTCCAAATAGCTTCGAATCCCTACAGCTATATTTCTCCAAGTTCAAAGCACTTGTTTTGCAGCTGAAACAGTGTGGGATCGAAAAGAAAGATGATCATCTCATCCTGGCCATCCTCTCAAAGCTAGGCCCTGACTATTCAATGTTTGTTTCGACCTTCTATGCCACAAAACTGACAGCTTGAACCTGGAAGATGCCTAGCCTTGCATATTTCATGGAATCTCTCACACAAGAACAAGACAAGCTAGTGATGATGGGCACCATCAAACCATCCAAAGATCAAGCTTTGATTGCTGGAGATTCGAAGGTGGATTCAAAAAGCAAAAAGAAAGCTAAAAAGCCACATGAGCAAAAGAGAGACAAGAAACAGTTTCCGAAGGAGCCACAAGGTTCCAAGAAGAACTACCAGAAGAAGAAAAACAAAGGTGAAATGAACAAGTGCACATACTGTAATAAGGGAAATCACACTGAAAGCTCTTGTATGAAGAAGCAAATAGACATGCTGACCCAACTCCTGGAGAAGAATGGAATCTCCCTTCCAGAAAGCTCAAAGAAGAGAGAAGGAGGATCAAGTTCTGATGATAGAGAGAGAGTTCATGCATTAGTTGCTGGCACATCAAGCTCACCCAGTTTTATCATTGATTCTGGAGCTTCAAGACACATGGTTTTTACCAAGGAGGCCTTCTCCTCACTTGACAAGTCGAAAGGACCATCTATAGTACTGGGAGATGACTCTCTCACTGAAATTTTGGGCAAAGGGAGGATTGATCTTGATCATGGTCAGTTCATCAATGTCTTGTATGTGCCTGGTCTTGCCTCCAACCTCTTGTCAGTGTACCAGATGACCCACACTGGGTCTCCTAAGAAATTCATATTCTCCCCTGATGAAGTTGAGATCACAGAGATCTCAAGTCGTAGAGTCATTGCAAAAGGAGTTGCAAATCATGCTCAAAAGGTATACATGTTCTCACACTTCCTACCCTACTCAAACCCCTCTGCTCTTCTAATTCATGCTAATGAGGCTAGTAAGCTTTGGCATGAAATATTTGGCCACCTAAACTACAAATATCTTTCTGATCTTAGTGAAAAAGAGATGGCCATAGGGTTGCCCAAGATAAAATTTTCCAAAGGAGTCTGCCAAGGTTGTATCCAAGGAAAACACCCAGAGCATAAATTTGAGAGAGCTAGTCATGAGAGAACCTCTGCACCCCTCGAGCTAATCCACAGTGATGTTGCTGGCCCATTTCCTCATATTTCCATGAGTTAGGCCAAATATGTATTGACTTTTATTGATGACTTTTCTAGGTATTGCTGGGTTTACTTCCTGAAACACAAGTCTGAAGTTTTTGGCCTATTCAAAGTCTTTAAGGCTTTGGTTGAGAACCAGTCTGGAAGGAAACTCAAGGCCCTCAGATCTGACAATGGTGGTGAGTATGTCAAGTCTAAGTTTATTAATTATTGTACAGATGCAGCATTCTATCCCTTACACACCACAACAAAATGGTGTCGCTGAGAGGAAGAACAGATCACTGAAGGAGATGGCAACATGTATGATGGAGGCCAAAACTTTGCCACCAAAGTACTGGGCCGAAGCTATCAACTGTGCAGCCTATATTCAGAATAGGGTGCCTCACAAATAGCTTGATGGCATGACTCCCTTCGAAGCATGGAGTGGGCACAAGCCAGATGTGACCCATTTCAGGATTTTTGGCTCAAAGGCTTGGGCTAGAATCCCAACAGAGAAGAGGAAGGCTTTGCAGCCCCAAATCCAAGAGTGTCTTTTTGTTGGATACTCTGAAGATTCAAAAGGGTACAATTTGATAAATTTGAGCACAAACAAAGCCTTCATTGAAAGGTGTGTTCAGTTTGAAGAAGAACCCCTTGCAGCAGTGGAAGTTGGTGAAGCCTCTTCACCACCTGAACCTCAGAAAGTAAGTAAAGAGTTTGTTGAACATGCTGATTCTGATTTTTCTAATGGAGATGAGTTTATTACAGACCCTAACAGCCCTACGAGGCCAAAATGGGCATCCAAGACACTACATGCAGCAGGAGAGCTAGCTGGGGATCCCAATGACCCAAGGAGGACTAGATCTCAATTTGAGAGTGGTCTGTGCATGAAGGATCCTATGTTTGCTGAAAAATGATATTTGATGGTGGATTCTGATCCTCAAACATATGAAGAAGCAGCAGGAGATCCAAGATGGAAAGCAGCCATGAAGGAGGAGTTCAGCTCACTCTAGAAGAGCAACACATGGGATCTAGTGGATCTTCCTCCAGGAAGAAAGTTAGTCCAGTGTAAGTGGGTCTATAAGACCAAATTTGGTGCTGATGGTTCACCACTGAAGTACAAGGCTAGATTGGTAGCCAAGGGCTACTCACAGGTTCATGGCATAGATTACAATGAGACCTTTTCCCCAGTGGCAAAGATGGATTCCATCAGGCTAGCCTTAGCCATTGCAGCCTCAAGGAAATGGGAGGTACATCACATGGATGTAAAATGTGCCTTCCTGAATGGAGACCTCACTGAGGAGATATATATGCAGTAGCCTCAAGGTTTTTCTACTAACCCTTCTCTTGTGTGCAGGTTGAGAAAGTCATTGTATGGGATAAAGCAAGCCCCCAGGGCTTGCTATGCCAAGATCGATAGCTTCTTGCTATCACTGAATTTTGTTCGGTGCAAATCAGATACAAATGTCTATTTGAATTTAGTTAATGGTTCATTAATGATCATTGTGTTATATGTTGATGACCTCCTCATTATAGGAATCTCAAAGGCTGAGATTGCTTCCTTAAAGAGTGCTATGAACCAAGCCTTCTCCATGACAGATTTGGGGCTCCTAAGTCAATTTTTGGGGCTTGAGATCTCTCAAAACAAAGCTGGAATC
>LPNX010495085.1:2923-20977 GCA_001517045.1 Pseudotsuga menziesii | reverse complement strand
TGGCACCATTCACCTACTCTTCTGTTCATCTTCAGAACAAGTAGCTGATATCTTCACCAAAGCATTTTGTGAGAATACCTTTAGCAATCTCAAATCACTGCTGGGGATTTCTGATCATGCTGTGAAGCATGAGTGAATACAAGATTTCCAAATTTTGTTTACAGTCCATGTTTAAGGGAGGATTTTCCCAAGTTGGTTTTGCCTCTTTCCTTGTTTAAATGGACATGCAGTATGTAAAGGGTGACTAAGCCTTGTTGCTAGGCCCTATAATTTTCTAATATATTACTCATAAGTCAGAATTAAGGGGGGGTTTTAGAATAATCAACCCATAGTTTACCCACTTAGACATTAATTTAATTATTTTTGTCTTATTAGCCTAGTTCATGTGTCCCACCTTGTGCAAGTTGTCTTTTACCTATCCATAGTGGTCAAACTTGCCTTATTTGACTCATGTAGTGCATGGGAAATCCAAAAGGAATCAAATCTGCTTTATTCCTGGCCTCCTAGGCGCCCTTCTGCGTTTTCTGCTTTATTCCCTGCTTTTTCAGTGTTTTAAGGCAAATGGAAAAGCTAGACTAGGTGAGGTGAACTAGTTTTTTGTCCTCTTCATCCTCCACTCTTTTCTCCTTGCAAAAGCATGTATGATCTGCCATTCCACCACTCTTTATCTTGCCTAAGCCATTTTTCCAATTCGTGAGCTCCATGACAGATTTGGGATCAGCTTTTTACACCTATGGGGGATTTGCTTATTTTTAGTAAGCCTGCTTTATGCTAGATTCGAATTGCTCCTCATGCATTCGAATCCCTGATGTATGTTATTTATTCAGCAACCTATTATGTTACAGGGTTGGCTATTGTACACTGAGTTAATACAGTTTAGTGTTCAGCTCCAATTTCAGTCTCTTTTGTGAGTGATTTTGCATGATCAATTGTTAATTGTTGTGAGTAAAATTAATCTATCACTGGGTTCAATTTCTACACTCGTGTTATTGGTTGTTGCCTTAGTATCATGTGAAATCCATATCCTTATTGGCTTTCCTGGATAGTCTGTGAAACCCAACGGTGTGTTGGCTTGACTGTTGGTGTATGGTTTTGGCTATGTGTGAGCATGTTGTTGTTCCCTAGTTCCTTGTGGAATCATGCCCAGCTCGGGGAAGGTAGTGCTGCTGAGAGATTGATGAGCACACTGGCATATGGTTGGGTGGAACGTTGTAGTGGCATAGCTAGTTGTGGGGAAAACTTCTTCTCAAGATAAGTATTCTTGTGTATTTAATCTCTACAATGAATTTGTTTATGAATTAATATGAACATAATGAATGCTTGAATGTGTTGAACGAAATGTATTTTCTTCTGGTGTATTTACATGTCTTATGCATCTGTATATGTTTTTATTCCAATGCATTTTTCTGTTTATGTTCATGGGGCTAGATTTCCCGGATTTGATAGCCGTGAAGTCACATTCTCTCTCTGGTAGAGGGGTTGGGACGTGACATGTATACCCTAAATTGAGTTAGCGTTGATGAAATAATGTAGATCATGTTTTTTATATTTTTTATATAATATAAATATATTGCACAAGGTAAGTAGTGGATTCTAAAGTTACTTTTGCAGTTTCATAATATATGTTCAATACACATCTTTAATAAGCTTGAGTTTCTGTTTAAAGTGAACTACTATAACTTCTTAATGGAGTCATTTTCTGGTGGTAGAGATCAAATATGTAACTATAGATAATATGTGGCATAATTTGTGTCTCTTACTCATAGGCTATATTGAGGGAATAAAATAGTATCCTCGTCTTACCAAGTAAAATATAGCTAGATATTTATATATATTAGAATTTAGATGCCATTTAGATGTTTGAGAAGATAGTTCAGAATTATGATTGCAATAAATGGAGAATGAAGATACAAACTGAACAAAACAAACCACACAAGAAACGGATGAGTATTGCTCAGGAATTTACAATATCATTAACTATAATTAAATCTGGTGTTACAATAGTTTACATAGGAAAAGAATTTGAATGCATTAGGTAGCAATTCAAATATATCCATTGGATCTGACTGTATCTAACTGATCATCTAACTCATGGTGTCTCAATCAATATCGGAGTCCAACAGATCAACTCCCAGATGTCCAACCAACTCAATCAATCAGTAATAACTAGTTAACTTAGTGCAATTGAGTGTGGTAGGTGGGAAAAGGCGCCTACTCCACATGCAGCCATGCATTATCTGTGCATAGCTAGCGCTAGCTAACTAATTGTGAACTAACTGAAAGTAATTGGGGGATAACTAAGACTAACTAGTACTAACTCCAACTAACTGATGTAGGTTGGTTTCGGGACTCCTAGTGGCTCCTAAAATGTAGGGATTAGTCTAGGAGGCACCCAAACTGATGCATGCACATGCATTAAGTGGAAGTTAACCTCCATCATTGTTCCCCACACTCTATCAACTGGTACATGTGGCCCCATTAGGCCAAGTGGAACCAATTGTACTAGTGGACCCAAATAATTAATTAAGGTTCCTAAGTTAGGCTAAATTTACCTAAATAGAAAGTATGTTCAAGGGAGGATTAATAATCCTAACACCCCCCATGAATCCTAACTTGGACAACTGTGGGCCCTGGTAACAAGACCATAGGTCACCCAAATACAATCTAAAAAGACGGGAATGTTGCATAATACAACTGAGGTAGGGAAAACCTCTTGGGAAAATCCCTCCCCAAAATAAGAACTGAGAATCAAGCCTTAATGCCCAAAAGAGACCTAAGAAAGGAAAATATCTTTTCGGTAAAAGACTTGGTAAAAATATATGCAATTTGATCCTATATGAGTCAGTAGTGCAGTGTGATGTTTTTGTCATGCACCAGTTCCCGGATGTAGTGCATGTGAACCTCTATGTGCTTTGTCCTTTGCTTCTGAACAAGATCACTGGAAATTTTGATTGTACTCTGGTTGTCACAATAAAGATCCACGGTAAATGAATTCTGAATCTCGAACTCTATCAAGATGCCATGTAGCCATACTACCTGAATAGTTGCATTCATAGCTCCTGGGTACTCTGCTTCTGTTGAAGAGAGTGCAAGTGTTGCTTGCTTCTTGCTGGACCAACAAATTGGCCCAGATCCAATCATGAATACAAAACCCGAGATGGATTTCCTATCATTTCCATCTCCTACCCAGTTTGAGTCTGTAAAGCCTGTGAGATCCATTTGTGCTCCCGATGCATAGTGGATCCCATAATCTATAGTACCCTGCACATAGTGCAAGATCCTCTTCGTTGTCTTCCAGTGCAGCTCATGTGGCTCCTACATGTATCTAGCAGCAACACTCACAACATAGGATATGTCTGGTCTTGAATGTGTGAGATACAGAAGGCTCCCTATGAGCTGTCTGTAGAGAGTGTTGTCCACCAAAGGTGTGGAACCACCTTCTTCAAGCTTGATTCCTTATAGAAAGGAACGGGGGGCTGCCTTGCAATCCTCCATGTGGAATCTCTTAAGCATGTCTGATGAATACCTGGACTGTGAGATCATGATTCCCGAAGACTTTTGACTTACTTCAAGACCAATGAACTATCTTAACAGTCCTAATTCAGTCATAGTGAATGCTTTGTTAAGAGCATACTTGATGTTGCTCAATCTAGCAATAGAGCTGCTAGTAATGAGAAATCCATCCACATAAAATACAACCAAAAGAATAACCCCTCTTTCTTCTTCATGTAGACATTGCAATCAGACTTGCACCTTTCTAACTTCTGAGAGATGAGAAATGCATCCATCTTGGAGTACCATGCCCTTGGGGCTTGTTTGAGTCCATACAGTGATTTCCTCAGTATGTAGACTAAGGAAGGATCATCAATAAACCCCTCATGTTGTTTCATATATATCTCTTCCTCCAAATCACCATGGAGGAAGGCACTCTTCACATCCATCTGATGAACTTCCCATCTTTTGGAAGCAGCGATAGCTAAGACCAACCTGATGGAGTCCATTCTAGCTACTGGAGTGAATATCTCATTGTAGTCCAAGCCTTGAACCTGAGAGTATCCTTTTTCCACCAACTGAGCCTTGTACTCGTTCGTGGTTCCATCGGCAGCTATCTTGGTTTTGTAGATCCATTTGCACTAAACCAACTTCCTTCCTAGGGGTAAGGAGACAAATTCCCAAGTCTTGTTTTCATGTAGTGAATCAAATTCCTCATCCATGGATGCCTACCATCTAGGATCATGGAAATCCTCCTTGAAGGATTGAGTATTTGACCCAAGCATCATAAAACATCTCTCAGGAAGAAGAGGATCTATGTGAGACAGTGCAACACCCTCCTTCTGATACTGGGACCTCGTTTTTCTCTTATCATGTGGATCCCCAACATCATCTCCAGCTGCTTCTATGAGCTGTTGAACCCATTTAGGCTATTGAAATGAGGTAGATGCTGGATATGGATCTAGATCCCTTTGAGGTGTAAGCTCAATGTCTGGATCATGCTGGGATGCCTCCTCTTCTGAATCTGAATTTGAAATGTCAAGAATAGAAACTAAATCTGCATCAGCTTCGAATGGAAGTTGTGGTGATGTTGGAACTGAGAATGGCATGAAGTGAGAGAACATATATTCCTTGGAGGCATGATCAGAAATACCTTTCTCTATAATCTCCCCAGTTGATATCTTTGTAATCTCTACTGAATCGGGTCCAAACAACACTTGCTTAGGTGAGACAGTGTGATTCATCTGATATACAGACAACAGATTAGTTGCAAGGGAGGGAACATATAGGACATCTCTGAACACACCATGCTTCGCTCTAATGGTGCCTCTTCTTGCTACTGGTATTTGGGAATCATCTCCCATGTGAATGGTGGGCCCTTCTTTGATGTTGAGAGAGGAGAAGATATCCTTAGAGGCAACCACGTGATTGGAGGCTCCAGAATCAATAAAATAGGTTGTAGACCGAGGTAGTCCTACTTTCAAAGCATGACACCTTTCATGTCCATTATCATACTGTGGTTTTTCATCAGGATTACTTTCTCTTGGGGGAGCAACGTTATGCTGCTTGAGAAGAGCTGACATTTCATCAAGTTGCTTCCTCATACAATGTTCTTCAAGATGGTACCCCTTTTCAAAATAGGGACATAACTTCTTTTCAAACTTATTTTTCTTAGAACCGGAGGCCCCTTCAGAAGTTTGTTGATTCTGTTTAGGCTTCGAATCAACTCCTTTTGGCTCCTTCTTCTTTGATTTCCCCTTGGCTTGCACTTTGGAAGAGTCAGTAGCTAGGATAGCCTGATCTTTGGAGGTCTTGATGACCCCCATTCAAATCAACTTGTCTTGCTCCTTGATTAAGGACTCGAAAAAAAGAATCTAATGAAGGAATTTTCCAATCGTGGAATCCATCCTGCATGGAATGAAATATAGAAACAAATACACAATACTCAGGGCCTAGTTTGTTGAATATGGAAAGGACATTTTTCTCATCCTTCCGTTATATTCTGCATTGTCTGCATTGAAGTGCAAGAGACTTGAATTTAGTAAAGAATTGCTCAATAGTCTCAAAATTGCGGGGATGTAAAGATACCAACTCATTCTACAAAATGTGTCCCTGAATCTCATCTTGTTTGTTAAACAAACTATCAAGCTTCTCCCAGGATTCTCTGGGAGTCCTCAAGCCTTCTAGGTGGAAGAGGAGATCTCTGGATATATGAGTGATTAAGTACCTGAATGCTTCATCACAACGGTTCAGAAACTTGTTCTTTTCAACTGGATGATGAGGCTCTGCCTCCCTTCCTTGTATTATCCTGAGGTAGCCATCCTTGTTCAAGGCTAGCTGCATATCCACCCTCCAATCAAGATAATTTGAAGTTGTAAGGATCCAAGGTGTAGGAGATTCAAAACTCAAAAATGCTTCAGCTGAAAGAC
Source organism: Pseudotsuga menziesii (assembly GCA_001517045.1). Classification (NCBI taxonomy): domain Eukaryota; kingdom Viridiplantae; phylum Streptophyta; class Pinopsida; order Pinales; family Pinaceae; genus Pseudotsuga; species Pseudotsuga menziesii. The sequence continues at coordinate 15,056 of LPNX010495085.1, read as the reverse complement.
TGCAAAACTTCACACAAGCTACGTAGCACCTATCAATTGTTACTAAAAAACACTAAAACATATAAATTGTTATAATCATGGTTTTCCTCTCGACATGAACATATTTTTAGGGTCTACCACGCCCTCTCCGCTGCTCTAAATAAATTCAGAGCTATCAAATCATCATAGGGGACTTCTGTGGAAACCCAGCTGCTTTTGATGTTCAATGGGGAGAAATAAGCATGAAACATGCCTAAGAAGGCTCTGATACCATATTAGAATTTGAACAAAATTTAGATCTTCAAGAAGATAGTTTAAAAATATGATTGCACTAAATGGAGAATGAAGAAAACTGAACAAAACAAACCACACATGAAACGGTTGAGTATTGCTCAGGAATTTACAGTATCATTCACTATAATTAAATCCAGTGTTACAATAGTTTACATAGGAAAAGAATTCAAATACATTAGGTAGCAATTCAAATCTATCCAATGGATCTGAGTGTATCTAACTGATCATCTAACTCATGGTGTCTCAATCAATATCGGAGTCCAACAGATCAAATCTCATATGTCCAACCAACTCAATCAATCAGTAATAACTAGTTAACTCAGTGCAACTGAGTGTGGTAGGTGGGAAAAGGCGCTTACTCCACATGCAGCCATGCATTAGCCATGTATAGCTAGCGCTAGCTAACTGATTGTGAACTAACTGAAAGTAACTGAGGGCTAACTAAGACTAACTAGTACTAACTCCAACTAACAGATGTAGGTTGGTGTCAGGACTCCCAGTGGATCCTAAAATGTAGGGATTGGTCTAGGAGGCGCCCAAACTAATGCATGCACATGCAGTAAGTGAAGTTAACCTCTAGCAGCGTTCCCCACACTCTAGTGACTGGTACATGTGGCCCCATTAGGCCAAGTGGACCCAATTGTGCTAGTGGACCCAAATAATTAATTAAGGTTCTTAAGTTAGGCTAAATTTATTTAAATAGAAAGTATGGTCAAGGGAGGATTAATAATCCTAACAATATAATGTTATCCTGACAAGTAGAAGGGGAGGCACTATGGATTGATCTATGTTGTCGGAACAAATTCACAAATCTGCTATGCACTGGTTTGTGACGGAGAATTTGAACTGGTTTCTTTTAATTTATAACTTCCATTACTCATTACTAATTGCTTTAATATGACTTATTTTACAAATACATTTGTTGTTAATTTAAAATAATGTTATTAATAATATCTTCTCTTGCACGATGACATGCTTCATCTGGAGATCATATATATATTGGAATGTATAGGTCATGATATTTAAAGAATATTCAAAACCATTTCGATTTCAAGTTGGTATACTTAGCCGCAAAACGAACGAAATTTGAAGAATATTGAATCCCGTTTTGATTTCAATTTACTCTTAGTATCTGTCTACCTCTTAGTGTCACTGATCAAGTTTGATTTGAATTGTTCATGTGGTTTCAATTTTAATGGGATGGGAGGCTTCCAAGTATATATTGGAGGTGTAGATTTATGATGCTATGACCAAACCATGACAATTGACCAGTGTAGTAAATTTATTATGAATATTAAGCAACTACATATATATTATATATTAATTTTATATTTGTTATATATTAAAGGTTTTTATATTATGTCTAAATATATAGTATATATTATTTTTATATTTGTCATTCATTAAAGGTTTTTATATTATGTCTAAAATAATAAGTTAAAGAGTAAATTTTGGAGTACGGGTAAGAGGTAAACTATAAGATTCCAAATTTATATTAGGTTTAAAATAATAAGTTAAAAAGTAAATTTTGGACAAAGGTAAGAGGTAAACATGCAACTCACTATAAGATTTCATATTATATATTATGTTTATAGTAGTAAGGTAAAACTAATTTTTTTAGAGGGATTGCAACTAAGTTAATCTTTTGGATATTTATATGTTTATGTTTATGTTTAATCAAAGTGTAATTTTAATTTTAAAATAAGATTTAAAATGATTTTTTATTGGTTATCTATTTATTTTCTTCTTTAGGCAAGGGAATAAGTTATTCTTCTAAGTAACAAATTAAAGGTAAATTTGAAAATGGATTTGATTTTTGTTGTTTGATGTAAATAGTTAGTCATAATTTACATAATAAAAAAATTACAAATATTGAAAGGAGTTAAGTTTTTTAAGGTGTATATTTTATTTGCTTTATTATTTATGTTTAAGTAAAACATGTGCTTAGTATTTAATAATTATTATTTAAATTATTTGTATAATGGTGTAAAATAATGTTAAAAATTAAGAAAAAAAAGGAATGAAAATGAAAATACATAAAGTGTTGTATGTGAAATGAAATAAAATAATCCAATAATAAATTGAAATGAAAAATGGTAAATTTTAATTTATCAAAGATCAAAAAGAAATTTTTTTTTATATATGAAGAAAGTGTAAAGAACAAGTAAGAATGAACAAACCTATGAATAAGATGGAAGTACACATTGGAGAATATATGGAGTATTGAGGAGAAATTAAAGTTTTAATTTGTTAAAAATGTAAAATATAGCCAATGGTGGCTTAGCTTAGTGGGTGGATATTATTAGTCTTTATCAATATTAGGCTTTTGTTATAAGAGGGAACTAATAGAAGAAGAAAAAAATGAGAGTCAAAGATATAAGTTTATACTCTAAAGGGGGATAGAATAGAATTAAAGGGAACAAATGTGAATAAAACAATCACACCTTAAATGTGTGGGAATAGCTTTGTTGATGCTTTGCCAAAGTTCACTTAGTTTAAAGTCATATTTATAGTTCTAGTTATTTAACAACTTCTATAATGAGTATCATAGTGGACTAATTCATTAGTGTGTAATGTCCCTGAAAAAAATACAACCAAAAAAACTTAATAAGGGTCTTTGTGTAGTTGTAAACATATATAGATTGATCATTTTTTTATTTGTATATCGTACTTGGTAAATTAACTTCAGCACTAAGTTTAACATGTGATATTTTCCATATTTATAATGCTTGCAGCTTTGAGTGTCCTTATGTGGTTGATATAGGAGTCGTATTGCCGTTATGACTTTATTTGACTTGTGATTTTACCCAACATGAACTATCTTAATTCGTAAGTTTGAAAATTGTTTAGTCTAGCATTCTTTATGTAATTGTATGAGTGGTGATCGTTGTTATTTCCTATTTGGATTGTGCATTGATTGGAAACTTTGACTTAATTACTCGTTCATGTATGTTTGTCTTATTTGAGAAATATAATCTTCTATGTGTGGATATTGGCCCATATATGGCTTGAGCTTTACTTAGCATGTTTTCTAATGTATTATATCATTATGCCCTTGTAGTTACATATATTCCTTGGTATGGTTGGAGTTTTATTACTTGTGAAGCTTTTAACCCTAAATACCCAAGCTTCCTAATGGTGACTTCATAATATAATATTTGTGAAATTTGTTATCACTACGACCTTGAAGATCTATGGTTTTTATAGGGATTATTAATACTTATATTGGACATAACTTGTAAGGCAGTTGATGGACTTGATACACCATAGCTTATGTTTAACTACATGATTGAAGGCATTTTTATAATTTAGGATAAATGTTTTCCTATGAAGGGTGTCATTTTATGTATTTGTAACTTTCGTTGATCACACTCTTAAAGCATACATTCATGTGTTGTTAAATGGTTTCATGATCTTTAATATAGCCCATGTGAAAGGGCATATTTTTTGTGATTAATTGGTCTCCATCTTGACAAACCATTTAACGTGAACAACCATGTCCTTCAGTAAATTTCCCCAAGCCATCACATGCCTTTGTCATTTGGCCTTTTCAATATGGAGCAAAGAGAGAGTGTCATTTAGTTAAGTTACATTTCAAAAAGAAAATAATATTTCTTGACATTTGACTAGTGAGGACCACCTTAGACAAAATTTTGAAGAGGGGAAAAGGTAAAACAAAAATAAAAGAAAAAAACTAAATTGAGAGACGGAATATCAAACTCTTTTCCAACTAGCTTTAAGGGACTGAGAGTGGATTTTTCACAAGGAGAAAGAATAATGGGACTTGACATTGAGAATGACTTGGCTTAGAGTAGGCCATAGGAATATTAAAAACTCTCATAGAGAAGCCATCAAAAGTGAAGCAACCAATCATTTCTCTAGCTTAAATATTAAGGAAAGACCTTTTCAATGTGGGTAGAGAAGAGACCTTTCTATAGCATTAACTACATTGTTGAAACAATAGGAAAGGGCCCACCATCTGTAGAATTATTTTTTTTAAGGTGGGTCTGTTAGGAGGCAAGGAACCGCCTTGCCACCGAGCTCACCTAGTTTGAATAAATATAGAATTTCGCAATTATTTTGGAGTGATAATTTGTTGATACAATGCATGTCTATGGATTAAGCAATTAGTGTGTTGTTGGATCAATTATTCATTTGTAGAATTAATAAATTGCTGAAACAATTAGTTAATTAAAGTATGTAAATCCTACATTGTTGAAACAATTGATTAATTGGCATGTGTGATCTCTCTTAGTGATTTCTTGATAATTAGAAGTGTTGAGAAATATTTAATTTATTGTTGAATTGATATCACAGGTTGAATTCATTATGATTAATTATTGCTTAAACAAATATAGATGAATGTGTGGTTGTAGTTCATGGTCAAGTATAATTGAGAATTCTGGAGCTTGGATGTTGTGTCAACAACATAGAACATGTATTTCATTCTTGCATGAGTGGTGATTGGATTTAACTTCTTGAAAGATTAATATAGGACTTAACATCTTGCAAAAATAATATATATGCTTTATCTTTATGAGCAATTATATATTTCCATTCTTGCTGGAGTGATTACATTTTTCCACAAGGAGCGTTTATTCTTGAAGATTGAATTACTAGTAATTCTTCTTGAAGATTGAATTATCAGTTAGAATTAAGATGATTTAGTGAGAAAGAAGTTACAGCACATTTTCAACAATTAGGTTGTTCAATTTAGCATTGGTTGATTTGGGTTATTGTATGAGAATTAGTGTTAGAAAGAATTGAAATAATATGAATAGAAACCTATTAGAAAAAAAAGTGAAAGAACAATCAATTGCGGTTTCTTAGGAATCAAAGAGATAGTGAATCTTCTTGGATAAAGATTCGACAATTTTTTTACAATACTTGATAAATCAGTGAAAGATTCATCAATTTTTACAATATTTTATAATGCAATGAAATGTTCTCCAAGATTTTACAATATCTTATAATTTAGTGAAATATTCTACAATATTTTACAAAATTATATAATAAAATGAAAGATTCGCCAAAACATTTATATATACATATTATATTATTGATAAAATCGCCTTCAAATTTTCCTATATATCACGGAGATTCGCACATTTTTCATACATATAAATCTAGGGGGGTTCTTAAAATCATCCCTGCAGAGGAGGTATAATTTTCAGGAAGTCATTTGGTTGACTTCCCAGTTGAGGCACAATCCTCCAAGTGCTTGACCTTGCCTAAGTTCTTCATTTTCTTCCAAAAGTTCTTCTCGGCATGTCCCACCTTTAAACAGTACCGACATGTATTCTTATTTCGACCCTTCTTCATTGATAGCGATGATTCTTTGGTATTCCCTTTTGCAGGTTGGTCCATACATCCTCTTCGTTGGTCCCGTCGACCACATTCTCTAGGATTTGTCTTGACCTTTCTTTTCAGCAAGTGAGCTCGGTTTTTTCCACCAATATTCCCTTATTCAATCAACTTATATTTGTCCTTATCAACAAATCACAAAAAGTATCAAAAGTAAAATCCTTACCATCTTTCCTGCATGACATCAATTATCCCAAAAAGAAGAGCAGAAGACATCATATGGTGTCTTCAAATTCTTCAAAACCAGGTTAATAAGTTGTCCATCCTTATTCAAAAAATCCTTGCCACGTTCACCCAATTTCAGTTGTAGTTCCTTGATACGAACCAGATAGTCCTTGATCTGATCAAAGGAAAGAGGTTCCAAAGAGATTGACTCTTTTTCTATCTGCATTACTTCTCCTTCATGTGTCTTATTGAACAAAGTATTCAACTTGGTCTAGACAACGTGACTATAGTCAATCCCACTTATATGGAAATGAATCTCCCTTGAAATATAGGTCGTGATAACCCCCACAACTTCATCTGTCTTAATGTTAATAGAAAACTTAACATCGACATCCATCGGATCAGTAATGGCAGTCTTCGTAAACTCACACCTTCATTTTCTCTTTAACAAGGTCTCCATATATGTTTCCCATATAACACAATTATGTCCATTGAGAACAACAATTTCTATCTTGGAAGCCATCCTTTTGGTATGGATCTGATCAAAGTTCAGGTAGAGGTATAAGTTGACAAATATTCCACCTAAAGTCGATCAACCCTAAATCCAACTCAGCGTGATTTGCAGAAAACGGGGCTAGGTAAACATCTCTGCTCTAATACCGTGTTGGGAAACCTCTCGGCCTGAACTATCGAGCAGAAAAAACAAAACAAGGGGACAAGATTCCAATAAGAAAAGGTGGTGTCTAGAGACACTGTTTAAGCACTTAAGCACGGATCATTATGATCAAAACATCACAGTGCATAATGACCATGATAAACATCTAAAATCGATATGTTAAACAACCCATAGGGTCACATATTTATAGTTTCCATATCTAACCAACTTCCTAAAAGTAGGGAATATATGTTCCAAAAGTAGGGGTATTTGGTCCATACTTTTTCCGTAGAATATGCAACATCCCAAAATTTAGTCGGATGTTATAGTCACATCGACCATGGTCATACCAACCATTCAAGTTTTTTTCCAACTGACTGTTCAATTGTTTCGTCGATTCCAGTTGACTTCTCCACTAGTCGACTGTTGTCTATAGACAAACTATCTCTAGAACATCCAGAGGTGTGATGAACCATCAATATTGTAGGTTCCAACACATGGTAGGAAACCAAGAACCAATGCACACTCACAATACCTCTTTCCCAATTAATGTGTGGGTGACCCTAGAGGAGATCTGGCATTTAAACAACCCTACTAATGGGTTCCATCTAACAAAATTCTCCCCATAATTTTAAATAATTGGATACCACATGGATGCACAAACAATCTACAGCTAAATAAGTTCCATCGATTGACAACACCAATGATCTCCACCGAAACACCATATACTCAGTGACACCACCGTACATTGTCCATTTCATTAAACACAATGTAGAACCTCGTTTCTTGTAGTTTATATATAATGATTAAACTCACATACAATAATGTGACCAAACATCTTTATTTCATGCACATGACCACCAATACAAATTACTCTATTGTATTTTCTAACATTGTGAGACTTTGGTCACATAATCTAGCGTTCACTTCATGGGCCATTTACACCCCAACCCATGCTCTATACTACATTGGTGGTGAATGCCTTGGTCATTCACTAATACTCAAACATAATATGATGCAGTCGTCATATGTTGAAAAATGCCATTCATATTGGTATACAACATATTCATGTCCACTTAAAATCCCAACTCATTGTCTCACAATTTAACAATGTTTTTTGTGTACACAATCCACTTCTCTTTCGCAAGTTCTTGTTGGTGTGCCTCCTAGTTTGACTAAGTTTGAAACCATCACTTTCATTCATCTCCCTAAAATTTCCAATACATTTGCAGATCACATTGTTAATGAGGCTCTAGATTAGCACCTATTACAGCAGTAGTCTATATGATCAAGCATAGCAAGAAAAGTATATGATTTTACCATACAAGTTATGTACTAGCAATGTACTATACATTCAAATGAAAGCATATTTATCATCAAAAGAAAATACATCATACATGTATACATCAAACACAAAAATGCCAAGAAATGCCACAAAAATGTTGTGTATAATATATCTCATCGAATGGCATATACATCATGGGAGTCATAGGCCATACATACAAAAATACAGCTTATGGGGGTACATCAAAAACCACCTCCCATATACTACACCAGAACATGTACAAACAGGTCCCCTCAACCTATACAAAACTAGAACTCACAAGTCATGCTAGCTTATAGGTCACCACTCAGTGGTGGAGTAGCAGGCCCCAATATATCCAATGGGGGCATAGTCTACGTAAGTCGTACCACTGTATTTGGTACTAGTCCTTGCTCAAATACTTGTGTCATTTTTTTTTTGGTTGTATCAAGCCTTCTTGAACTACTCTTGCCACATTCCTAGCTATACCAATCTAATGCATCAACTTGTGCCAAAAAGACCCATAAGTAGTTGGAAGTCATAAACACCACTGAACCTTCTCCTCGCTAACATTAGCAAATGGGTTCCCATCAATGCCCAAATCCATAAAAATTAATTTCCTCTCTAGATCAGCTAGCTCGACAACCATACTATCCTTTTCATGCACCAACTCCACATGTTAGTCTTGGTCCATGTGTTATTGCTCGTAAGGTCTCTCAACCTTACATTAATGAGGCCTTGAAGGTGGTGGGACATCAACTACTACAACTACCCCGACTGGCCTCATAAGTCCAACATCTACACCAAATAATACTAAGATTCAGTACCCGATTCATATACATAACCATAAAGAAAAACCTCTGCATGTAAAAAATAGAGAAAACATGTATATCAACATCATACTCACCTTGACCATCCCATCCATGTATGGACATAGGTAACCATGTATCCTTGTTTCACTACATGCCACTCCATGGATACTTCTCAACAACACCAATTTGTTGCCTCCAAACCTACAAGTAGTGCTCAGTGAATATGTCAAACTAGGCTCGCAGGCCAAAATATTTTCATTAAATTTAACATATATTCAAATAATTATATCATGAGAATGTGGATGAAGAAGTATATAACCTTTTACATCTTCATAATAGCCAATTGATATGTACTTTTCAATTTTAGGTTGTAATGCTTTCCATTTTTCATCAAGAATATGAGCTCGTGCTTCACTTCCAAACACAAGGAAGTGACTTACATTTGGTTTAAATTTACTCCATTCTTCTTCCAATGTGATACCTTGTAAAGCTTTAGTGGGCATGTGATTAACTATGTAATTTACACAATTTATGGCTTCAACCTAAAATTGAAAACTTAGTCTCTTCGCTTGGAGCATACAATTAGCCATTTATTGTAAGGCGTGGTCCTTCCGATCAGCTACACCAGTTTTTTGTGGTGTATATGGAACATTGTGTTGTTGTTTGATGCTATGTGCAGTACACAAAGTAGTGAACTTGTTGTTAACATATTCTCCCCCATTATCATATCTTAACTTAATAATTTGATGACCATATTGTTTCTCAACAAGGGCCTTGTAGGCCAAGAACAAGTCAAATACTTCATTCTTGAGTTTTAGCAAATAAACCCAAGTGCATTTGGAATAACCATCAATGAAAGTTAAGAAATATTTAAAACAGAAAATGGAAGCAGATGGAAGAGGACCATACAAGTCACTATGCACAAGTTACAAGGGGGTCGAGGCGTGCTAAGAGGCACCTTTGTCAAAATTGTCTCGATGATGTTTTCCAAGTACATGACCAGAACAAACACTATCCTTGCAAGATACCATTGAAAGACATGTCACCATATTTTCTTTACATAGTTGTTGCAATGAGTGATAATTTAAGTGACCAAATTACTCATGCCAAATTTTTCTCAAGTCATCCCAATGAGAACCAAAAACTAAGGGAAAAGGTGATGAACCAAAGTTGTTAAATTTGTAAAACCTAGTAATATCATCAACAATTATAGTGGCAAGGACATGCTCAAGATCTTTGAAATTCTTCATTACAACTTGGTGAGGTGTAAACGTTACAATTTTACCTTCTCTAGAATGGGTGATTTGATAGACTAACAACAAATTGTAAGAAATTCTTGGAACAGATAGTACATCATTAAACTAACCAACATGTATTAGAATTGTTCCAAATCCTACAATATTAAGAGTTGTATCATCACCAACAAATTTTTGTTTGGTGTTACATTCATTCATACTATAAAATATGGCTTTATCCTTAGCCATATGATAATATTCTCTAGAATCAATGAGCCACTCATTCGAATCAGAAGAAGAAGAAGAAGATGCATTAAAGGGAAAACTAGAAGCACAAATTGCATGTCCTTGAGATGTATATTCTGAAGACAAATCAAGGTGGATGTTGTGCTTCTAAATTGTTGCTTCCAAGACTGTCTTCTTCTTGAAACATTTAGATTCATCATGATTGTATTTCCCGAAAAAGTTGCAATGACACGTAGTCTTCTTACCTTTTGATTTGGTTCCTTTATAATTTTTGGAAGGATGAGTTAGATGAGAGGGTTTTGGAGCCTTGTTTTTCTTATTATTGTGAAGATGTTACTTATTGGGATTCTTCAACTTCTCTTTTTGTTGTGCTACTAAATATTTGCTAGATGTAGCTGCATTGTTAATTATTCCAAGATGTATGAGCTTATCTTGTGCTCTTATCTTGCTCTCTAATCAATGGATCACAAAAAGATTCAAGAGAGTGATTTTTATGGTAAAGCCCAAAATATTCTTTCATAGAGTAAAAGCTAGATACAAAAACAGAAAAGGTAGGTCCAATCTTTGAAAGAATATGAAAAATACATTGCTCGTCTTTCCTTTGTATGTTGCATTCATCAAGTATGAGTCTAAGGATCGCGTACTTAGAAAAATAGTCTTGTACACAAGAAAAATCACCTGGATTTAATGTAATCAACTCATTTTCAAGTTGATGACCTAGAATTTTATTGTGTTTACCAAAGATAGTTTCCAATTTTTCCCAAGTTGTTTATGGACCATCAATTCCTTGAAGGTGGAAGAGTAATTCATTAGAAATGGACATTCCAATTAATCCACGAGCCTCGTCACATTTATTGGCCCATTTCATTTTCTTATAATCATTATCAGGTTCAATTTCTTTCCTCGAGGTAATTTCGATAAAGGCTGCTACTTTGTAGGCTATCCTCCATACAAGTTTTCCATGAGAAGTAGTTAGAACTGGTAAACATGATATCACATGGAACAGACATACTGTAATATGCATAGTAAAAACAGAAAATGATAATCTTAATGCAAATATCTCGAAAAATAGGTGGTTTAAAAAAAACGACATTGAAAACTAACTCTGAATGAGAAAGTTATGTTTGTTTGAAAAATGGTTGAATGTGACTCTAAATGAATACGTGGTAGGTAGAAGATTGACCTACATAATAATAATAATAATAATAATAATAAACCTCTTTCCAAACTGAATCTTTTAAACTCACTTTACAATAATGTTGTTTTATGTGATCTTCTTTGATAAAATTTAATAAAATAAGTGGAGTTCACTTTTACAATAATGTTACATTAAATATTGCATACAAAAAACTAAAGGACTATACTTTTAAATAACTCACTTTTATAAAATATAAAATAAAACAAATGATATGCACTTTTACTATAAAGTAACTTAAAATTAGAAATTACATGTACATTTTTTTTAAGTGACTAACAAAGAGAAGAATGCAACACATGACCTCTTATTCAAGAAAGCAATTTTTAATCATGTGAGATAATATTAAAAGATATGAAAAAGTCAAAAAGGAGGAAGTTTTTTTCTAACTCCTTTGCCTTGAAGTTCATGCTTACCCCAAAATCTTGTTTTTTCCCTACAAACACTTCACAAAAAAACAAAACTAAATATTCTTGAAACTAAAATGCCTTGGATTTGGGGTTATTCCTTAGTAGATTTCTCAAAAAATGTATTTTTTTCTCATTGTTTCAAGTTTGTCGAATTTGCACAAAGCGTGTGGAAAAGAGCATATCCAATAACAAAAAGCCTTGACGCTCTATTTATGATTTGTCGAGTTTCCACAGAGCACATGACAAAGAGTATATGCAAAATGAGAAGGTAAAAAACTGAAATTAAAATAAAAACCAGACCAAGACTAAAATAATATAAAATAAAGTCAGTTTCTGCTAGCTCACTTGGTTAAAGTGTGGGTCTCATCTGCAAGAAGACCCAAGTTCAATTCCTCTTAAGGGTGACTAAGTTGGGAGAAAACACCCAAAATCCAGCCAGTTGAGGGTTGATGCAGCCCAAGCCGGGAGCGATCCC